>FXXK01001433.1:64843-92820 GCA_900184695.1 Betula pendula | reverse complement strand
CGTGGCATATAAATCATAGGTAACTCCTGTAATATGCCTACGTGATGTACACATGTGGCGCTTGGGGACTGGTGTCGACAGATTAGGGTGTCTTACGTAGCATTCAATTAATTGAATTGATAAAACTGTGATGGAGCTATAAACTAGTGAATTACAGTTAAGGTTAGATACCATTAGTGAAAGTTTTTGAAACCTAAAAATTTATTTGATTTTAGTGCAAACCATAAATACTAAAATTGTAATTAACCCTTAAAAAAAAAATAAGATGATAAGAGATACATGTCTTACCATAACTCTTCAAAACAAGGCTGACCGGACAGGAGGACAGACAGGTTCATTTGGAGGTAATAAAGCTAGCTTTTTTTTTTTTTTTTTATTATTTTACCAAAAGGGAAACAATTCCCTCCGATTTTATATGCACGCGCAGTTTGACAAAACACATGGATGCTGTAATTTTCAAATGTGTGTTTCGTGTGTGAGCCATAGTTGGTTAAGTTTACTCGTTTCATCCCACTTTCCAGCTACTACTCCTTTTCATCCAGCTAAAACTGTCTCTTTGAGAAAGTCAATAGTTTGAAAAACTATAATAAAAAGTGCTACTTCTACAACATGTTGATACATGTTAGGGAATGATTGAAGAGTGTAAATTTTTATTTTAGTGATTTACCAGCCTTCAAGACACGTATTAAAAAGTTATAAAAAAGAAAAAGAAAAATCATATTTAGTTCCTAAATTTTTATTATATTTAGATTTAATTCTTCAATTTTTAATTTTAAGGATACGGTTTTTAGGTTTTGTGTCCAAATTTAAAATAAATCATTCTATCACTTTATCTCAAAATTAACAGTTTGTCATATGTTATATATGTCTCATTTAACATGTCAACATTTATATAGACATTTTAATGCAATGTCATGTTAGCATATACAAGTCATTAATAAATAATAATAATAATAATCATAAAAAAATCTATGATAACAAAATTTGTTAGGCTTAAAACTTAAGAAATAAGAAATTTCTTCTTTATCTTTTATGTCGTTCGTTCTTTTTCGTTTCTATGCGGTGTACTTTTGAAGGCAGAGTGAGTCAAAGTGAGTTGACGTGTTAAACAAGACATATGTATCATATGACAAACTTAAATTTTGACTGTAAAGTGATAGAATGTCCTATTTTAAATTTAGACAAACCTAAAAATTATATTCTTAAAATTTAAAACTCACAGACTAAATTCAAATTAAATAAAAACTTTAAAAAAAAAAATTAAATATAATTTTTCTCCTAAAAAAAAAACTATAGGCGTCGCAGTACTTAATTGTTATGTAAATTTTACTCATACTCATGCATATTTAACCTTAAATTTTAGCAATATTTTCTAATATAAAACTTATAGGGGTTTGAAAGAAAAGTTTGCAAAATGGAAATGATTTTTTTTTTTTTTTTTTTTTTTTTTTTTTTTTTTTTTTTTTTTTTTTTTTTTTTTTTTTTTTTTTTTTCAATAAAAAAAAAAAAGGTATCATTTTTTTTAATGGACATACAAAGAATAAAGTAAACAAGGATAGTTGTCAGAAAAGTGTCGTTTGGATCTCAAAGTTTACCAAATGAGAAAGTGCCGCTTAAGTACTGTTGGGGGTCTTGGGAGTCAACTTTCCTTGTCTGACATGGATAGATGTCGGAAAAATGGTACAAGCAAAAGTTTTTATTAACCAATTATCTAGTTGATCTTAGATTGTTGGTCTTTGGGGAGTTAAACAACTTAAACCGTATTTTTCTATGATCTAAATTTTTTTTCCTTTTTTTTTTTTTCTCAAAGATTGATCTACAAAATATATATTGTAAAAGCAACCAACTTTCTTATATATGTGAAAGAAAACATAAAATAACTTTATGAGCACTTGCACGATTTGATTTAACTCCAAATTTTTAAGATTAGAAATTTTAATACCTTTTTGATAGGATTGTGTATTCTCTTATGAACGACTTTTTTTAAGTTATGTTTGGTACACAGAATATTTATTTTTTGAAATAGTTTTTATTAAGAATGAAATGAGTGAAATTGATTAATTTTGTAATAGTCATCCTCATAACCATGAGGAAATAATTATTCCTTTAATTGAAGGAATATCTATTCCATCATAACTATCGGAATAGTTATTTCAAAGGTAACTCATTTCACTTATTTCCTTCTTAATAAAGATTATTATTTGAAATAGCCATTCTGCGTACCAAACGTGTCCTATCATTTTTCTATTGTAAATCTTAGTTTCCTTAGAAGATGATTATTTTTGTCAATAAAAAAGCACATATTAATAGGCTTACATATACACATCTAATCTTAAAGGTAGTTTGAGGTTTGATAAAAAAGAGAGAATGAGAGAGGTTTTTTTTTTTGATACTAGTGAAGAAACATTGTTGTTACTAGGAGTGTATAAGCGAGACGATTATTAATCGGACAAACCGAAAAAAATTCCAACCGAATAACTAGATAACCAGCTAGACCGGTTGTGGTTGCGGTTATTGATTTTGAAAAACCGGTTATTAACCGGGTAATAACCGGTTTATATATATATAATATATATATATATTAATATTTTAAAAATTAATTTAACACCTAAGCCAAAGGGAAAAAAAAAAACGGTAAATCCTAACTCTTTTATTTTCCTTCTCTCTTTTTCTTTCCCTTTTCCTTCCACTCCACTTTTAGTGTTCTTTTCTGCACGAGTTTTTCACAGACATTTCCTTTCCTTTCTTTGTTCTTTTCCTTCCACGCCGACACCACTTCACACTTTGAGATGTTGTAGGATTTGTAATATTATTTTTATTTAAGCATACTAAGGGGTTTATAATGTTGTTATTTTTTCAATGTAATTCTTTATTTTTATTTTTTCTATTAAGTTCATATGTTATTTTTATGTCATTTCTAATATTTTATTTTATGAGACTATAAAATAGCTTTGAAAAGAATTGAAAAGTGAGTTTAAAATAGCCCAAAAAGAGGTAAAAAAATAAAAAATGACCCATAATGTAAAATCGATTACTAGTTAATAACGGGTTTAAAAATCGGTTTATAACCGGTATTAAAACTGATTATTAGCAACCGTAACCGAGGGTTGCTGTTGCCTTTGCTAAAATGGGACCAACCAAGGACCCCGGTTGCGATTGCAATTGCGATTATTGTCCAATAACCGTAACTGCAACTGGTTGTACACCCCTAATTGTTACTGCCTGTGAAAATAGGCAATCTTGTATGTTAGGTTTTTCAATGACCTATTTGGTGCCCAAAACAAATGTCTTTGTAATTTGTGGCTTTGATAAATTTGTACTTAGGATTTGGGTTGGAAATTGCTCAAGAAAATTAAGTAAAGAAGCTCCGTTCGCAAGCTCATCTGCTTATGTTCGGATGAATTTCTTGGATAATAAGTTTCATCTTCTAAGTCGTCTATTGAGGTCTGAACGATTCCTAGACAGAAGGTTTCGTTTGTTAGCACATTCGCTCATGACCGGACAACTTTGAGAAATAGTGAGTTTCGTTTGTAGGGGCATTCACTCATGTCCAGACAGATTTGAAAAACAAAAAAAACTCTTGAATGCTATGGTGTTCGTTGGTGTCTAAACAAGATGGTGTTTTAAGGATTAAAACCCTAAGGATGTAAGGATGCCTTATTAATCTGTCTGGACGCCGCCACAAAAAACTTAAACTAAATTTACGCCTTAAAGCTAATTTTCTCAAGTCTATAAAAAGACTTTGAAGACACAATTTCTAAGGAGCTAAGCAGTGCTATTCATTTTGGATATTAAGTGTTTCCATACACTGAGAGCTTAGCAATTCGTTTTGTGGCAAGAGATACCTTTGGTATAAGCTTATGTAATGTCCCACATTATTTAAAAGTTATTTTTCATAATATTTGACAAAATATCTAATTAAAAATACTCTCCCATTTTTATAGAGCTTTTAAATAACATTTTTATTTAGAAAATGCAACCATTAAATGTTTGATGAACATTCGATGTTGGACAGTACAGTCACGTTCTCTGCAAAGCCTGTGTAATACTTAGAAGGTATCAATACGAACATCAAACGTTCAATGCTTTTAAGGAATGTTCAATGTGCTTTTATCAAACGTTTAGTATATTTATCAAATGTTTGATAAGGAACCCTAGATTTTCTAATATAAATAGATCAAACGTTTGATCATGTCCCAAAATAGATTTTACGTAGGGAATAAGTTTTTTACCTCATCCCTTTAAGAAAACTACTTTGGCTCGACCCAAAATCTCCAGAAACTATTTGTCAAAGGCTTGAGGAGGATTTTCAAGGGAAGGTTCTCATTTGAATGAGACTATTTTATCTAAAGGTAACCTTCTAATCCATACTCTTATTATGTTGTATTTTATTGTTTTTACACAAGCTATGGTTATGTTTATGTTTTCAAACTATGTCATAATGATTTAAAGGCTTTAAGGTTAACTATCCAAAAGATTTTGATAGAAATGATGACCTTGTATTTTGCCTCTTAAAAATGTATGTTTTCTATGTTCTTTAATGTTATTTGATGTTGTTATAAGTCTAGATATAGTTGTGGTTAGGTTTGGTAGGAGTTTTTAGACTTTAATGTATTTTGGACCTGCATCGAACGTTTTACTGTTTTTTATCAAATGTTTGATCTTCAAGGATTAAAAATTTGATAATTGTGTCAAATGTTTGATGGTGGCTAGAAATGCTAAATTAGGGTTTTTAAGACAAAGAACACACATATCCCACGATTAGCAAGAGATTATATTATTAGCATGTTGTCGGCTTATTTTACAGTTAATGAGGGGTTGCAAGATATCTAAGGCTTCGGATAAACAATCGAAGTAAGTATTTTAACTGAGTAATGAAACTACAATTTTAGAAATGCGATATGTCAGATGATTGAGCATGTTTATCATTTTTATGACAAAATGTTATTTGCTTATATATTCTCATATTTTTGAATAAATGAACAATATCTATATAGTAAGGTTATGATACACCGGTTCGTGCGGTAAAATGGTCATAATCTTACTATTAATACAAGTTGACTCTATGATCAAAGAGTGTTATGTTATGAAGAGGGCCTTGAATCCAATGGTTAAGTTTTGTGACAGCGCACCATTCTTTGAATGGGTTACCAGTTACGGTTTTGCTAGTCAGTGTGGGCCACCCGAGGTCGAACTCGATCGGACTGCTAGTATAAGACAGTATGTTTGTACAATGTCCGGGGCACCGAAATTGTATTAGAAGTCCTTTTGGACGCGCTAACCTTGCTGAGAGTGGGTAATGTCTTGGGTAGACCATATTATTAACATATGACTATTTATATTGTACTCATAGAGCATCCTTTTCTGCATTTAAATATAAGTGTTTAATCACTGAGGTTATGCTTATTCTTTTAAAATTAAATCCCATTTTTATCAAAGGGCATACTACCGGGCATTAGACCCGCCATTTGTGAAAATATCATGTATAATTCATAACTAAATTTTTCATTAATTCTATACCCCACATCTTTCCAAATAACTTGCTTACTAAGTCAGCCGACTTACTCAATTACTTCATTCCTATAAAATGCTTCTGTATTTTGCAAACCCTCAGGGATTTGTCAGTTGAGACTCGCACCAAGATTACGGTATTAGGACAGTAGTTGTTATATTCAGGTTTGATCTTTTAGATGTAAAGCTCTGTGCCCATATTTATTGATGTTAGAATTGTTTATTGTGTATTCAGATCTACTATTCTACTGCTTACTCTGATAAAAGTTAAATAAGATATTCAGATAGTTACCAGTTAATTGTTTTGAACGCTCTATGAATATTCTACTTCAGATTAACCTCTTTTCAATGGTTTAATCTTGTGTATAAGGTGATTCTCAAGCCAGCGTTTTACATTTTCTTCCTTCACAACGAGAATAGAAATATTCCTGAGTCTTAATTGGATAATTAAGGCTGGGAGACGAACTATGAATTTAATTATAAGTTAATTAAATTCTTGGGGCGTTACAGATGGTATCAGAGCATTAGCTTGACTAATCACATAATTGATCTGAGAATAGGAGTAACCCAATAAGCTTAAATTTTGATGGGGCAGAGCATAGGTGTGATGTTGGTATGGTTTGATTGTGGTGCAGGCTAAGTGAAAAGCTTATCTTGATTGTGTTAGTCTAGAATTGTACTTATTTAATTCTTTGTCCCAGCCATTGAGCTTTGCTGATTAAGCAAATAATTGACCGCCGTGGAGTTAATAAACCCGTACTAGAATGGCCGAAGGAATATGGACTCTATGTGCCAAGATATAAACCTCCATTGACATCTAGGGATATTGAGAATCGTGAGGGACTAAGATCAGAACCTACAATAAAGAATCTCTAGGTAGCACTTCCAAAATGGAAACGCCGTAATGTATTTCTTATAAAAGATTTTCCACCTATCTTTGGGGCCTTACATCCGCACCCAAGTGTGGAAAGAAGACTTCAGATAGTAGCTCACATGAACCGCGTTGCCGATAAATACGCAGAGATGACACATGAAAAGATTCGTCTATTAAAGAGTGGAACACTATGCAAGGGAACACGTTTGTCATAAGGCCGCTTTTCTCCTGAGTATTGAAAAGGATCTCGAAGCAATAATCAGGGACGAAGAAGACCCATCCAAGGATGACGCCAGTGACAACAAATGAATCACCAACGCTTAAGAGCACTCACATTGGCTCATGTATTTGTATATGTAAAATGGATGATCAAAACTCACTTTTGCTAACTTAGCTAACTACTTATCAAAACTCACATCCATCAGCTTATCTAAATTTCTTCTTTATTTTATTAAAATAATCTTTTTAGATTTTTTTTAATTCACACAAAAACTACACCATTTCCACCGCAACCAACCAACAAAAATGGGACCATTAAAATCCTCAAAACCTACGACTGCCGAACAACTTCCAACAATTGCCTAGATCACTATCATTTTCTTTAATTTTTTTTCTTGGTGACAAACTCTGGAAAATTCATCCAGAGTTTGGTACAGTAGGCAAGAAAAACCCAACTCCTCAACCCATGATGTTCTCCAAAATGATATTATCCATTCAAGCAACCGATCGAACTCATGTTTCTTTATAAACCAATGTAGTAGCAAATTAAAGCCATCAAAAAACCCAGAAAATTTGAACAAGACCCACCTCCCAAATGAATTCAATCTCTCTTCCATCTCATACCCTATTTTTGTTATATTTTAATTTGGCTCTGTTCCTGCCAGCTCTCGAATTCTCTTCAGATTACACCACATTGGTATACAAGGATTGCGCAAGCCAGATATTCAACCAAATCACAATTATCACAAGTTTTTTCCCCACTGTGGGTCTTGCTGTAAGTGTAAAATAATAATATTTTACATATCTAAATTTGTCTTCAGAGAGGAAGAAACAAAGGGAAACCCGAATTTCGCAACTGTGGGTCTGGGCAGCGGTGGATGGTGGTGCCATGGGTCTTGGGCAGTAGTGGCTCTCGATGTGGGGGGTTCTGGGTCTTGGATAATGGTGGTTATGTGGTGGTGGCTCTCGGTCATGTGTGGTTGTTCTGTGGTGGGAGGTGTAGGGAGATAGAGAATCAAAGAAAATTAGAGAACCAGTCTTGTGCGGTGGTGGGAGGTGTAGGGAGAGAAAGAATCAGAGAAAATGGGTCTTGTGCGGTGGTGGGAGGTGTAGGGAGAGAAATAATAAAAGAACAAAGCATGAAAGCAAAGGGACTCGAGAGAGAGAGAATCAAAGTAAGGGAAAGAGAATAGAAAAAGGAAGAGAGAGAAATAATAAAGAAAACATCCGTTGGTGTACAGTGCCACGCCCCATGGGGCGTGGCACTGTACACCAATCCCTTTCAAATCTATTTTAGATTTTTTTAACATAATCCAGTGGAGGGACATTTTTGTGTTTTGGTTATGTATTCTAACTAAAAGAAGAAAATGGATCATCCGGTGGGAGTGCTCTTAGAATAGCAATTAGATTAGTGAGGATTGCACACAAGCACCTTATAGCTAGGGTTGTATTTTGGGTAGGAAGGGCATGCTATGTTTTAAAAGAACGAGTTAAAATTTCTTTTGTATTTTGAAAGAATTTTTGAAATGTGATTTACCTTGAACGGAATTTGAAAAGCATTTATGGATTTCTTCTTCTTTTTCTCCTAAAAAAAAAAACATGTTTGAAGCCAGCTATCAAACGTTCGATGTCAGCCATAAATGTCAGAACAGTCTCATCAAACGTTCGAAGCAAGTCTTCAAACGTTTGACAGCAGTCATAAATGCCTAATTTGACATTATCAAATGTTCGATGCGATGATCAAATGTTCAGGATCATGAATCGGATCAATCGCCACAGGATGATAGAAAACACCTGTTATACATGTATCTCACAACGTATCATGAGAATACACCTATTACATCAGAGTCACATATCACAATAAATATAAACTAAACAGAAGCATTTATATACTAAGGGATTAATCAAAACATATAAAGCTGACAATTAAAAACACTAATGATTAAAAGTTTACAATGTAAATATACAAAAGAATTGCTATACATAGGTGTCACATACAACACAAGTTATATATACAAAATACAGTTTGTGAATACAACATAACCCTGTACAAAAGAATAGACATCTAACAAGTCTATACAAAAATATTAAAGTCTCACGATGTCAGTCGTAATAGCCGAGATAGTAAGCTATGGGATCATTGTCTAAGCTCTCAGTACCTGCACCAATATCTATGTAACCATAAAGATTATCCATGATTACATAGGTGGAAAAGAGAATGAGTGAGTTAACAGTTTCAATGAAAAAAAATCCATTGAGTTTTCGTAAAGAACTGAAGTGTTAGTTTACATGAGTTTACAATAACAACTACTACAAATATGACATTTATTTTGAAACATAAGGCAACTGATGAAGTAAACACATATAGTCACGAAACATCTAAAATAGTATAATAGCTGGGTACATACATGTACGTTTCAGTCTCCCGCATGTACTAATACATATACATGCTCAACTATATTATAAATATATCATATAACTTAGCTATATCCATATACAAGTATTCATTCCCCTATGAGTGAAAACATAAGCATATAAGTATATTTAAGTAATAAAACATAAATCCATATGCAGCTAGCTGTAAGAATATACATATGTGCTTTCCCATTAAACCTCATATGCACACTAATACGTCTATGAAAAATAAAACATAAATCGTCATATAAACATCTCATAAATCAATCATAAAATCATCATGTTCATCATACAATGCTCTGTAACTCTAGTATGTGATGACTCCGTCCCAAGACGTCTTACTTTGCGTCACTGGACCTGGCCACCAACAACATTACTCATATTGCATTTTAATGCGATGACCCCTGGGCAAGTCTTACGCCAGCCATAGCTGTAGCTCTCACCAGACTATCATGTAGCCTTCACCAGGCTGCCATCCATTACTCTTATGTCTAGCTTTCCTTTTTTACATTCCTTGTGTCACGGGTTTACATACACTCTTATGTTCTTCATGCATATGCTCTTAAATAACATATATCAATATCTGCCATAATTTTTTTTCTCAATATCAAAATCAATAAAATATCATAACTCAACATCTTAACAAATTTTGCCATAATCATAAAGCCTCAATAAGTCATTAAAACTCATCATCAATCACTCATCAAATTATCATAAATCTCAAGAAAATAAGCGAAAGCACAATTCACATGTTAACATAAAATATTATCGGTTCGTCTTTTAAACCATTATATTGTTTCTTCAAAATCTCTTAAAACATTTATTTTGTTTAGCAAATACAACATCTGCTAAACATTGAAAGCAAAACATAAAATACTTTAAGGTTTGTATCACTCTGAGTAAGTATAAATACTTACCAATTTCACTTGTTGAATTGATTTCTAAACTAATATCCAAACAATGATCGCTGCATATACACATTGCTAAAATATTAATAGCTATACACTCTAACTTTCAAGCCCAATAACCATGATACTTAAAAAACACAAGTATCAATGTGGCCATAAACAACCCATAGAATGATAGGATTTCAAATAGCATTTAAACAACTTACATAAATAACCCATAGTGAAATAATAGGGTTAGATGTCATAAAACTCTATAATACTCACTACGAAAAATTTAGGGTTTTAGACATTTACCTTAAAACTTGAAGAATCTAAAGTTGTGCACCGCGGAACTTCAACCCGATGTAGAGAATGCACAAACTAACGAGAATCCTAAGAAAATAATCAATACTAAGCTACAAAATCAAGAATATAGCCTAAGCATTAAGAATTTAGAGTTTCAAGAATTTTTCCCTTAAATCGATCGGTGGAAGTAGATTTCTGTCGTCGAGAATCTTAATTTAGAAATGTGTTTGGAGGCTCTCCAAGATCAATACCCAAGGTTTGGATATAAACCCTATGAGAGAAAAGAGAGAAAACCGCGGAAAATGAAAGAAAAATCGGAAAGTTGCTGAAAAAATTGCGTCAGCCTATATATAATCGGATGAACAGTGTCATTGTTCGGACCATTAAATGATACGTCCGGACGACAGTGCACATGGTCTGTTCAGACCATGCAGCGAACAAGGTGCGGATAGTCGTTACTGAGTGAACAGTAGCCAAGCCCGTTCGGACGACATTGCGGGCGACCTGCAGATGAGGCTCACTGAATGAGCTCGTCCAAATGACCCTTTGGACGACGTTACAGAGGAACGCTACTCACTAAACAACAGCTGGGTTCGTCCAGACCACTGCAGATAGGGCTGCAGACGATTCATTCTGGGTGACGACCGTCCAGACACCCAAGGCAAATTTTTACTTTTTAAGTTATTTTCAAAGTGTTTATTTTTCTTACTTTTAATTACCTTTTTACATTTGACTTTTAAGATGTTTTTTAATCCTTAATTAAAATTATTGGGCGTTACATCTGGCTAGAGCATTTTAGATGGAGGATTCCAAAATAAATTATCTAGTGAAATTAAGTATTCACATGAGCGAGAATAATAAGGATAGGAATTGGGTGCTTAAGGAATAAGAGGTAGAGAATTTAGTGTGACAATATTACAATCCTAATTCGTCTACGGAGGATGTTATGGAGGAATCATACTCATCCATAAGTTAGTCAAATGAAACTTTGTTGATTTAATCAATAATATTTTATGGAGTTCAGTTACAATTATGTAGTGGTATTAATTGTAAATAAATAGTGACTTGGGATAGTCAGATACTATTTAAGCCAGAAAATATTATTTCCTTTAGGTCCCTCATCAAGCTATTGTAAATTAACCAAAGACAGGTTTTTATTTATTAAGCGGGTTGTTTTAATTTATTAAAACATGAG
This sequence comes from Betula pendula, assembly GCA_900184695.1. Lineage (NCBI taxonomy): Eukaryota > Viridiplantae > Streptophyta > Magnoliopsida > Fagales > Betulaceae > Betula > Betula pendula. The sequence goes on along the minus strand of FXXK01001433.1, from coordinate 81,413 downwards.
TTTATTTATTTATTAAGCAAGTTGTTTTAATTTATTAAAACATAAGCTTAATTATTTGGCAAGCTATTTTAATTTAATTAAGACTTTGGCTTATTTAAATAATAAGCAAATTGTTTTAATATATTAAAATTTGGGCAAAAGAGAAAACTGTATAGAGATACATAAGAGACTGGGTTTGGATAAAACCCAAGCCCAAAAGGAGTAAGTGGGGCGACATGGGCTAGGGTTGCTAAACCCTAGCTTGGCCGTGTATTATACTAAGTGGAGGCTGAGAAAACCCTAGCCTTCCACTGCATGTGTGGGATGCAGTTCCACATTGCTTATTTCAGTTTCTACTCTCTGCAGCCTTGGATATAAATAGATGTGTCTATAGCTCTAGCAAATCACTCACTCAACTCCAAAATAATTCTTTTAGTCTTTGCTAAGAATTAAAGTTCTATTGAATTAATTCTCAAAGGAACAAAGTTTAAGATTTGAAGATCTAGAAAGAGTCCACACTCTTGATTATTTCTAGTCATTGGTGAGAAGATCTGTTGGTGTTCATGGAGGTTTTCTTGGAGCAGCTTGAAGTCGTTGCTCAAAAGCCAAGGTGTGGCCCTAGTATGCAAGTAAGTAATTTTATGTTCTTGCTAGTTTATTTTTAAATAGCATTGTTCTTCGCATGTTCTTCTAGAGTTAATCTTGATTAGGGAATAGATTATTTTTCCGCTGTGCAAATTTTATTTTTGCACCTATATTCCTAACACGCACTTCTATAAAAACTGTACCCCCTTCCTTTCAGTTAAAAAGAAATGCGTGCCTCTCCCCTTCTTCTGTATTTCTCTCAACAATTTTCTCTCCCTCTCTACCCTGCTTCTTTTCTTGACGAAAAATGTCTCCCATCTCTCTCCATTTTCGCATCTCCCCCCTTTCTCATTCTTAAATGAAAGAGAGAGAGTGAGAGTCGAACTGTGTGTGAGAGAGAGGAGAAGGGTGCTGGCGTGAATAGTGATCCAAGGCCTCGAAATGCAATTTTTATAAAGTAGTTCAATGAGTCTCTCTCGTCGTTTTATTTAATTCTGTATATGTCATTTTTTTCAAATTATGTTGTCTAAGGGTCCAAATAGCTTAATTAAAGTTGTAATAAGAGTTATTGTATTTATTCTTTACATTTAATTAACATTTAAATATTATGTCAAAAGACATGTCAATAATATTTATACTTGATTTTACAACTATTACTTTCAAATACTTGTTTTTACATTTGATTGACATTTAAATGTTATGTCACAATTGGTTCGATGTTTAAACGTCAATTCTTACTTAGAATATATAATTGTGACTTTTACTTAATCATTGTATTTGATATTATGTCATGATATTTTGGTATTTAAACATTAATCTCTACATCGATTATATTTATGTCACTATTTATATTCATTGAGGCAATAGCTAAATAATACCGGTTTTAGAATAAATATGTTACTCTAAAAATATAAAGCTAGGGGCCCAAAAACAACAAAAGTCTAAAAAAGAAACTAACATATACTATATTGCATGAATATGACTTAAATGCAGGAAATGAAGTACATGAATCCATTTAAGTGAAGTGTAAGTATGGAAGTATTTATTGAGAAATGATATTGGTTTTAATAAGATGATACTTGCTGATTTATTTATTAACTATTTGATTATATGTGCATAAATATGATATTGCATATTATCTTATTTTTATTGTTGTTCCAAAACAGATCATTAAAGACATTAATACATTTTGAGTTATAGTCCCTAGACTAGTAATTGGAGTCCCCAATGCTAAAAGATAACAATAAAGTTGGTTATAGTCCCCATACTGATGGTTAGAGTCCCAAATGCTGAAATATTATAATAGGTGGATGAAATCTTCAGTCTGGTGGTTGAAGTCCCTAGTACTGGTAGTAAAGTGAGAACGTGGGGTTAGAGTCCCCTATAACTCGTAAGCGTGGGGTTGGAGTCCCTTATTAGCCGAGAGCTTGAGTCATCTAGAGTGATGCATTGCATGAATAATATGAAAATTACATGATTGTTATTAATAATACCATAATAAACTAGTGACTTGTATACTTATTGAAAAAGTGAAACTCACTTGTTTGTCTATGTTAATATGGTAATGTCATATTTACACATACTATGATGTAGGATTTAAGGAAGAGAATCAGGATCCTCTCGTCAGTTTTGATCAATTTTGATAAGGCTACTTGTTGCCTCATTATGATGATAGACATTACGTTTAGTCTATTTTTTGCCATGTACTGCTTTTCTATGACATGTATGAACACTTTCATTTATATTTGTTACTGTGCCGTCTGTTGCACTTATCTTTATTTGATGCACCTAGTGTATTTATTATATAATCGCACAATGTTAATATTTATTTAAATTGAGGTATATTCAGTTAGCTCAAATGTGTTATGTGAGGGTTATACCTATTGTTTTAAAGAAGAAAAAAACACTGCGAAATTCTACCTCTGATGTCATAACGTCACGTGCAAAATAAGAGATTTCCACTTACGCCTTATAATTAAAGGCAGGGCGTCACATGCCCAGAATGCATGAAAGTAAGAAAAACTCCTATTAAACCTACCTATAACTATTCTTAGACTTGTAACATCATTTAACAATATCAAACAACACTAAAAAATGTAGAAAACACACTTTTAAAGAGGTAAAACACAAAGTAATCATTTTTACCAAAAAATTTTAAAAAGTTAACATAAAAGCCTTTGAATTATTATGACATAGTTTGAAAACATAAAATGGTCATAGCTAGTGTAAAAACAGCAATATACAACATAATAATAATAAGGGTTCGGAGGTTACCCTTTGAGAATATAGTTTCCTTCAATGAAAACCTTCCTTAGAAAAATCATTCTCAAGGCTTAACAAATGATTTCTGGAGGTTTTGGGTTGAGCCTAAGTGATTTTCTTAGGGGAATGAGGTGTTATTTATATGGAAGTGATGTGTTAAACCAATTCCCTATGTAAAATCAATTTTGGAAAATGATCAAACGTTTAATATACGATATCGAACATTTAATCTATTTATATCAGAGAATCTAGGGTTTCTTATCAAGGTATCGAACATGTGATAAAAGCACGTTGAATGTTCTATAAAAGCATCAAACGTTTGATGTTCGTACTGACACCTTTTGAGCATTGCATCAGCTTTACAGAGAATGTGACTGTACTTTCAAATATCGAACGTTTGATGATCACATTTTTTTTTGAATAAAATGCTATTTAAATGTTTTACTAAAATGAGAGAGTGTTTTTTATCAATCTTTTGTCAAATACTATGAAAAATATCTTTTAAATATTGTGGGGCATTACAAAATCAAACATAAAATAATTAACGTTTGTGTTTTTGTTGATTTAAAATATTGTTTTAACATGCAAAACCATAAACACGTTATCTAAATTCAAAACCTTTAATTTGAAATCACAAAACAACAAGCAACATGAAATATCTATTTACTTCGAGTGAAAATTATTGTTTAAACACATACTTTATTTAAAACAATTCTTCATGTTATAAAACTCAATCCAAACAATTAAAAATTATGTTTATGGCAAAATATAATAAGAACTCAAATGATTATAGGTTTAGAAAAGAAGCATGGAAGAAACATTGAAGTTAAAGGAATTACCATGAGAAAATTGATGAAAAGGGTTTAACAAAAACTTAGGACTTAACAAACAAAAGTCAATTCCAGGCTTCTCCCATGCACATTCCGTCTTTACTCTAGAGCTTTAAAGGCTAGGTTTTTTGTGCAAATAGGTTGCAGCAGTCGTAAGGGTGCTTAAATATGGCATATAGTCGAGTTTCTAAGGGTTTGAATGCTTAAAATCGAAATCTGACGTATGAGGATCGATCCTAAAAAGTGAAGGTTTGATCTTGCTGGGTAGGATCGATCATGAGACTAGGAGGATCGATCCTCCCCCCCCCGCCCCCCCTCTCTTTTTTTTTTTTTTTTTTTTTAAAAAAAGAATACAAACTCTCTATAAAACATACTTGATTCAAAACTATGTGTATTTTAAAAGAATTTATATTTAAAATTTGGGAAAAATCATATTTAGTCCTTCAGTTTTTATATGATTTGAATTTAGTCATTGGGTTTCTAATTTCAAGAGTATGGTCGTTAAAGTTTGTCCAGATTTTAAATAGGTCACTTTATCACTTTTTCATCAAAATAAATAGTTTGTCATATATCATTTGTGTTTCAATTCATATGCTAGAGTTCATATCAACACTTAATATCAATGTTATATTATTAAGCGTCAATTCATCTATAAAAAAATAAGATAAAATAAAATAAATAATAAAAAAACAAAAGACCCAACTTAAAAAACAATAATCATCTTCTTTGTCATCTTAATTTTCTAAATTTGTAGTATTAAAGGAAGAATTATTAACTTTGACGTTGATTTAGACCTTAGCGTGTCAAATGAGACACATGTGACAAATAAAAAATCGTTAATTTTGACGATAAAGTGATAGAGAGACCAATTTCAAAACTTAAGTGAAACTTAAGGATCTTATTCTTAAAATTAAAAACTTAAAAACTAAATTCAAATTAGATGAAAATTTAGGGATTAAATATGATTTTTTCCTTAAAATTTCACTTTTCGGAGTATTACATAGACGGACCTAATCCTCCAAGACTAGCCTTCTTCTTTCTCTCCGATTTCTCTCTTTAGGTCTTAGTGGGCTGAAAATCGAATTGGGAGGGTCTAAGGTTTATCCTAGGCCTTCTTATAGAACAAATATTCATATGTATGGCAAAAAATGGCCCCCATTCTTTTTAAAAACCAAGCTATCCACATTCAAGTAGTTGTTCAAAGGAAACTTTGAACATTTTCAATCGAAACTTCGAACGTTCGTATGTTGCAGGTAATAATATAAATTGTTTTAATATTTTGAAAAGCATTTTACTTATTAGAGAATTTGTAATACTTATCAAAATTGGTTTATCATCATTTTATATTTTATTTATAAAAAGGCACTTTATTTTATTTATTTGACGGTGCACAGTGGTTGGGTAGGGTGGTGGCAGCTAGCCTTCCCCTGTCAATAATTTTTTTTTTTTAAAAAAATTGTTTTTCATCTTAGATTTATAATTGTAATTTTACGTCAAATATGTTATTAATTTAAGCTAAAACTTGATAGATGTCTTAGATTGGAATCGACACAAAACTCATGTCTTAAAATAAAAAATAGAAATAAAAACTAGAGTCTTAAAAACTCGAATTGAGACAATACGCAAAGGGCATTTGATATAATATTTCAGTAAAAAAAATATTATATATTACATTTTTATTCTATAATTATTTGACAATATTAATGTAACAGTATCAACCAATCATATATATATATATATATATGATATATACAATATATATATATAATATGTTACATATTATATATATATTTTTTGAGTGAGAATCTGTCAAATTCATATTAATAATAAATCAGAAGCATAAAGCTCTTACAATAGAAGCATAAAACGCAGATTAAACATAACACAACGCTATGAAATTACACAGCCATAGACTGGACAAAAGCATCTAACATAAAGAACTGTCTATGACTACAACTACCACTAACCCAGAACAACTCCAGAAAAGGAGCAGATCTGCTCAGCAGACTAGATCTAAGGTTAGATCGGGACATGATTAAGCCCGAAACGCACTCCGTTATTACTGGCCGTGAGAGTTATACTCCCAACCCGAGCTACACTCCTCGACCCTAAAGGGCAGGAGACACACAAGTCCTTTATCCAAGACCCAGGACGACAGACAAAATACAAGAAAATTAAAGAAAACAGAAAAATAAATGCAAAAAAATTAATCCACAAAGCAGAGCTACCGGGCTGAAGACGGGCGGAGGAGGTGCCGGCGTGAGTGGTGGAATCTTCAAAGTTTACAGATCTAGTTTTGAAAAAATCAGATTTAAAAACTCGAAAGAAGTAGATCCGGGTTGTGAGCAGCAGAGGAGGGAGACCGGCTACCACGTGGTGGAAGGGGAGTCGATAAAGTTGCTTGTGGAGAGATAAGCCTCTAAAGAGGAGGAAATGCCACCAAAAGAGCGGTTGCTGCCTACGAAGAGGCAAGAAGAGAAGGGGAGAGGAGGAAGGGGGGAGGGGTGGAGGAGGGAGCGATTTTCCTCCTCCGCCCAAAACATCAGGAGCGGCTAGGGTTTCTCCGTATGACAGTATCAACAACTATATATATTTTTTTTTACAAGAATTGATTCGAATGTTATTTGGTACTGCAACTTTAACATTGATGAATAATTATAAGATACAAATTTAATTTGTAGCATTACTCTTCTATAAATTATGCTTATAATTATATCATTTTTATTACTTGGATAGTCTATTTACCCCACATTTCTTTTGGTCTAATTCAATGCTCTTTCATGGTAGGGCCCATTTTTGTTTGTTGAATCGAAGAAAACAAAAATGAGAGTTCGAATAACATTTTATCAATTGTAGAAATAAAAGTGTCTCTAATTATATGGATTTAATATTTTTTTTATATTTTCTATTATATTTATATTTTGAATTTGAAAAATATTTATTTTCATTTTTATGCATATTTTTTATTTATCTCTATACGAAAGATATGCAAATTTATTATTAAATTTGTGAGACATATATGTAAGTCTTACAAATTTAATGATAATTTTTTATTTTTTTTTAAAATTGTATATAAAAATATGACCAAACATATTTCTTTAAAGTCCCTTCTTTTTTTCTTCAATGGATTATAAGAAATCAATATAAAAGATAGATCACACTTTTGTAACCAATTAGCCAAGAGAGTCCTTGGTGGAACCTGTTTGATTAAATGCAACGATCAATCACCTCAAAACCTTTAACCATCAGCGGCGAAATATGCGCAAAATATCGCGATAATTTGTCGGCGTATCGAAAGCGAGATTACAGAACGCGCGAATCCCGAATCAAACGAGGGCCAGTACAAAACCCATCTAACCTCTACGGACATCCCTAAACCTCTCAGATTCATCGCCACGTGGTCGAACTTGCACGGCCAGATCCTCGACACGTCAAGGACACTTAATTCCCATGGGCCCACTGTTTCCCCATCTAGCTGGCTTACATTTATTGGCCGACTCGCCATGAAAGTCGAAACCTCCCTTAACCCAACCACAGTTCGGCGGTGTACGGCTCTCTCTCTCTCTCTCTCACATTCACATTCACACGCACACCCAGACTCGCTCTCCTTTTGGTCGCGTGCCCCCACGCATTGCCACCGCGCTGTTAATATTGCCCCAATAATTCATCGACGCCCCCCTTCTCGTTCTCTCGGTCGCGGTCTCACCCTCTATATCTGTAATCGCGCTTGTGTACTCGCCGGGCCAGGCTCCGGGCCGACTGGAATCGATCTCTAGCCGAAATATCCACCGGATCTCCGAGGAGCTTTTAATTCACAATATCCCCCATTTTCGTTCGATCCGAATCGGGTTATAATATTTTTTTTTATTGCTCGGATCGAAGCTTTTGGGTAATGCGCGTGGAAATCAGTGTTGTTTTTGGTGCAAAATTGGGAAAGGAATCTGTGGATTTGGAGAGATTTGGGAGAGGAATCAGCGTGCTGGGAAAATGGTGCTAATTGAGGTAAGTTTGGGTGAGCTTTAGGTTGGATTTGGAATTTTCTCTATTACGACATTCTCGCGGTTCCAATTTTTTTTTTATTGTGAATTTAGGGTTTCTTTTTGTTTCTCATTCTGTTTCCTATTCCTGATCATAGTACATTGAGAGAATTGGATGAAAACGCATCGTGTTGCATGGGGGGAAGAGAAGCGAGATGTGCAGGATAGAGAAGAAGAGTGATAGGAAGAGCCGTGAATATAAGGAGGAGGAGAGGAGAGAGATGGGTCTGAAGGCAACGAGTGAGAGTAGGGTTGAGAAGCTGAGGAGTTCGATGTCGAGGTCGAGGATGAAGCTGTGGATGATACGCGCCACTACGTCGGTTTTGCTCTGGACCTGCATCGTGCAGTTGACGGCGTTGGGGGATATGTGGGGGCCTAGGGTCTTAAAGGGCTGGCCCTCTTGTTTCTCTGGGGACTCCTCCGTCAACAACGTCGTCAGCCTCCCCTTTGTTGCGCCCCGTGTTCTTCCGCCCAAAAGTGAGCATTTTTGTGAAATTTTGTTTCTGAATTGATTAATTTTACTGGGTATTTTGGAAATTATTTCATCTTTTGGTTTCTGAATCCCTCAAGTAATGCTGTATTCTAGAAATTATGCCGCTGTTATGGGTTTTTCCAGATATGGGCTAGTCTGGATTATTTTTCGAAATGACTTTCGATTTTGAGAATGATGGGGAGGTTATTTGAGTACAATTTGTTTCATTTTCATTTGTTAATTTAAGTTAGAGATGACATTAGGAGATGGGGTTTTCAAAAGCTTTTTGTCATTTTCATTTTGCGAGTATTTGGGATGTCGGGATATTTATGGAGAAATCTTTGTTTCTCAGTTCTTTCATGTGATAGCAATTCTGATGACGCAGATGTGATTGCCCAATAGAATGCGAGTGGCTCCATTTTGAGTTAGCGTGGTAACATTTGGAGATAGAAACTGATCATCCAGAATGTAGCTATCATATCTGATGCCACACTTCTGTTAGCTTCAGTGAATATTGAGCTGGCTGATGTTGTTCCAAGTTACTGTCATCATTAGTTGTGACAGAATTTCTGATTTATGAAATACAGTAGAGCAACTTAATGAGTTTTTGCAGATATGTCGATTTCTTTGTATATTCTGCCCTTATCAAGCATTGACATATCCTTATTTTCTTTATTTTTTAAGTGTGATTATCAATATTAGATTCAATCTGAATTTTGGCGTGTTTTATTTAGGGGTTTATAAGAACAATGGTTACCTGATGGTCTCATGCAATGGAGGACTCAATCAAATGAGAGCAGCGGTGAGTGGTTAGCAAAGCATGCCGCCATTGGCATATGACCTTTGTAATATGGAAACATGTTCATATCGTAATCAGTCTTATATTTCTATGTTTACAGATTTGTGACATGGTTGCTATTGCGAGATATTTAAATGTCACACTTATAGTGCCTGAGCTAGATAAAACCTCCTTTTGGGCTGATCCCAGGTGCGTCAACGTTTCTCTCCCCTTACATATCTGTAGCTATTGAACGTTTCCAAGTTTTAAAAGGATGTATGACTTTTCTTCCCTTACTTGTGTAGCAGGATTTTGTTTCTTACATGTCAAATGAATATTTATGAATTATTGTTGCAGTGAGTTCCAAGACATATTTGATGTGGATCATTTCATTACTTCCTTGAGAGATGAAGTTCGAATATTGAAAGAATTGCCTCCTAGACTCAAGAGAAGAGTGGAATTAGGAACTGTTTATTCCATGCCTCCAATCAGTTGGTCTGACATATCTTACTATCATTATCAGGTTAGTTTTAAACTATTCTTAGCCCCTTCTGTCAGGCGAGAACGTCAGAACATTGCAAGATGCAAAACTTAAATATCTTTGAAAATAACTCCACCATAGCTGTGGCTTGGATATCCAATCTTTTAACTTGATATTTTCTTGGGAACTTTTCGATTTCTTTTTTCTCTTTTGCATGATGTGATTTGAACCTAGGATCTACCCAAAACATAGCAACAATTCATCAATTTATATTCTTATACTTTCCTAGTTATGATGTTTTTCATTTGTTGAAACTTCTGTTCTTGAAGTAATGCTTATTGTTTGTATTTGTGCCGTACAGATTCTTCCTCTGATACAGAGGTACAAGGTTGTACATCTAAATAGAACTGATGCTCGACTTGCCAATAATGGTCAACCTTTGGAGATTCAGAGGCTGCGCTGCAGAGTGAATTTTAGTGCTCTGAGATTCACTTCTCAGATAGAGCAGTTGGGTAAAAGGGTTATCCAGCTTTTAAGGAAAAATGGTCCTTTCCTAGTACTTCATCTTAGATATGAAATGGACATGTTGGCATTTTCTGGCTGCACTCAAGGTTGCAACAATGAGGAGGTGGAGGAGTTGACAAGAATGAGGTGAGCTGTGCATATTTCTTTAACCAGCTATTGGCACTGGGCAGTCTGAACTTGGGAAATTATATTCCATCCTGATTCCATCTCATATTTTACATATTTTTATAGGTATGCTTATCCGTGGTGGAAAGAGAAAATAATAAATTCTGACTTGAAAAGGAAAGATGGTTTGTGCCCTTTGACACCTGAGGAAACTGCTCTTACTCTGAGGGCCCTGGACATTGATCCTAGCATCCAGATTTATATTGCAGCTGGTGAAATATATGGTGGAGAAAGGAGAATGGCAAGTCTTGCAAAGGCTTTTCCAAAATTGGTGAGTAGATAAAGCTGAGGCAAACTCATTGACTTTTACTACTTGGTTATTGTTTGTCTTCTTGACTTTATCAATTGCGCTTGGGTTTCTTAATACAGGTCAGAAAGGAGACTCTGTTGGAATCGTCTGACCTTAGGTTTTTTCAAAATCACTCGTCCCAGATGGCTGCATTGGATTATCTAGTGTCACTGGAGAGTGATATTTTTGTTCCTACATATGATGGAAACATGGCAAAAGTTGTTGAAGGCCACCGCAGGTACTGTTCTGTTAAAGAGTTCAGTTTTCTTCTGTATGTGTGACAATTACATTGTAGTTGCTTAACCAGTTTAGTGGTTTCTTTGAATAAATAGATTAGGAATTTAAACCACCATTGTTTTTGACATCTCAATTTTGTCTTTTCTCGGTAACTAGTTTTTTACATGCTAGGTACGTGACTTTGAAAAGAGTGCCAAATATTGAGTCTTTTATTTTATCAAAGGTTAATAATTGCTGCTTTTTTTATATTTATGAGGATGATTGTTACTTCAACAAAAGGGAGGCTTTTGATTTGGTGTCTATGCTTCTGGGCTTTACTTTATGATATATTATTTGATATCTCACTGTCACTACACTGGTCTAATTCATTTTATGGTGTCAAAGCATTTCATCTCGACTGAGACATCTGTTGTCTATCAATGCTTCAGATTTCTTGGCTTCAAGAAGACGATTTTATTGGACAGAGGACTTCTGGTCAGTTTGATAGACAAATACAATAGTCGATCACTGAGCTGGGATGAGTTCTCGTCAGCAGTGAAGGAAACTCATGCATTTCGCATGGGGAACCCGAGTAAAAGGTTGGTGATTCCAGACAGACCTAAAGAAGAGGATTATTTCTATGCCAACCCAGAAGAGTGTTTGCCACCATTTGATGAATCATGGAGTAGTACGTGACCATTATGTTTGGAAACTGTGACATTCGTCAGTGTTCTCCTACAATGCTAGCTTTTCTGCCATAGATCTTAAGATACTTTTCTAAACGGAGGTACAATGATAATGAAGGATTTTGCTCTATAGAGGTGATCATGAAGATTATAGGGAGTGGTAAAAACTTCAAGAAAGCCTGGGAGGATCTACGGAAAGAGCTGGAGGACATCATTATCTTTTCTATATGCCAATAATCCATCCAATTCATGTATAGAAGCTACCCTGCCATTACAGGGTAAGAGCAGATTGATCTGCATTGTACACCGGGGGGATGCAAATATAGATATGGTTTACGCAATGTGGATTCATGGAAAGGTTAATCCGTTGGCCTTCCATTTTGTGGTTCTTCTCATTTTCTCTAAAGCATATATTACATTCTAATTTTATCTTTACACATATCATTGCCACTCTCCTATTGCTTGGGTGTACAATGTGCCATGGAATGATAGGGTGCAGTGTGTCGGTGTGTATTTACTTTCTGCAAACTACATGAATTGATTGATATTTTGTTCAATTTACTTTTTTGACTTTTTTTTTTGGGTTTTTGAGCGAGTCATCAGAGGCCCGACCTTCTCTCCTCAAATAATGCACCCCCCGCTTTCATCACTAGGGTGGTTGTCTTTTGCCACTTTACCTTCTTCCTCTGTTCATTTGCCTTCAAGACCCTTGGGAATTATGGTATATTCATTTGCTGTCTTAGGTAGTTGTCTGGTGGTTAGAGGAGACGTGTTTGTTTGTAACCATTTTTTCTTGCTATTTATTGTTTGTATAATTTGCACATTTGCAGATCATATTCAAACTATTATATTTGATTTGTCAGCCTAGTTTGTTGAAATAGTAGAGTAGAATCTCTTTTCTAATGAACACGCAAAACAGAATCGAGATTTACCAGGTACAGGAGATTTCTTTTCTAATGATTGCACGTGCTCCTTTTCTTCATTAGCTGGCATTGTAATACAATAGCTTTTTATGTTTTGCCCTAGAGGCATAGTTTGGAGTTGGAGCCGACGTTTTCCCACAATAAAGATTTCCCCATGGTACAGTCACTTTATTCTCCATGCTTACTTTTCCAAGGATAATGACAAGCAGGACCTACCAGAGAGGCCCATGAATCATTTTAATTCCTAACTACTTAATTTGTGATCATAGTTTAAACACACACCAACCATGAAGCATAAAAATTCTTAAGATAATATAATATATTAGAGATTCTTAAAATAATAGAAGATCTCTGATATTCTGCAGATAATTATAGATTTTCGAGATTCTGACTAATCTTTTATGAGTTTCTAGCACAACCCTCGTGTATCATCATGTGAGAGCCAGAGAGTTTAATGTATTTAGAGTAGAACTAAACGTCTGCAGATGCGGACGTTTTACTTTCTGAATACCAAATGGAATGAGTAAAAAGAAGTAAACTGGTTTGATCAGTCCTACAGGCTCCTATAGGTTCAACCATATGATAACCACGAATCCAAGGACGAACATCACTTGAAAAAGACTTTTTTGGGTTCCCCATTTGGACATAAAAGGATTCGTAAAAGCTTACGGAAATCCCAATGTGTTTGTTTCATCGTTTATCTTGAATGATCCAAGAACCACCGAGAAGCCCGCGGCAGTCGGCACTACAATAATTAATCAACCATTTTTATTTTATTTTATTCAAAATAATAATAGTTATCAAACGTTGCTTTCGCAGCACAGAACAATCGGCAAAAAGGTATTTACCTAATCAACGTCAAAAGATTAAACAAAAGGAAACATTCTATTATTTAAATAAATAGGTGAAAATGTTAAAGACACAATGACATAACTGCTTGGGTTCTAATTAGTAGCTACCATTAATTAACATTAAATCATAATCTTTGTTATCAACGAGGACGACTATGACTTCAAATATTGTGATGGGTGGTCATACTAAGTAAAACCCAACTCTTTTTTATTATTTTTTTTTACTGAGTAAAATAATCAAAGTCTTATTCTAGTTAAAGATTCAACTTATTTATATTTTTAAAAATGCTTTGGGTACTATATTAAATTGAAGATGAATTCTACACATATTACTAAGAGCTTACTTCTTAACATGACAATAAACATTATCCTCGAATGAAATAACATATAAAAGTACACATTTTATAATGACAATTTTAACTGTCAACTTAGAGAGTGGGCCATGTAAAAATTTATGCATCATTTTTCTCAATTGAATAAGACTTGCAATAAAATTATCGGAACAAAAATGGGACTCTTTAATTACAAAAATAAAAAATAAAAAATAAAAAGGGAACTCGAGTACATCCAACTTTCACTTGATCCGATGTTTTTCGTTTTTTTGACCAACACTTGATCCAACGCAAGTCATGATTTAGTTATTATGGGCCCATTGGTAAATGTACCATTACAATTTACAATAGTTGAATGCTAAGGGAATATCGAAATCTTAAATTCAGGAAATGTTTATCCTCGTAAAACACTAGGCCATATTCAAAGTTTTAATTGTTTTTGCTTCTCTCAAGGAAATAAGGGTGAGAGATATGAATGCAAAGTTGGTTTCTCACATAAATATTTCACATGGCCCAAATTCAGCATAAATACTCTAAAAGCCCCACCAAGCGATCCTTGCTAGTACTGATCAAAGTTAAAAGGCAAATATTATTTTTTATTTGATTTTGTTGTTTTAATGAAGTATAACATTATTTCCTCTAACTTGATTAGAGCTCAACCAAATATTAGTTTTCATTGAATTTGTTGCGAATTAGGCTGAGATTAAAGGGTCCTAGAGCTCCATTTAGGACAAAGCTTAAAAGAGGTCGAATATGTTCAATAAGGTCCATTAACAAGTCCAAGTATCAACCCGATCGAGCGGTGCGGAATAGAGAATATATTTAACCCTCTACTTACTTAAGAGATCCTGTATCTTAAAAGATAAAAGTATATATGCAATTAATTAGGAATTTCGTGATAAATGGAAGCCAATCATGGTTAGAATTCCTAGGACAAATATTATAACGTCCTGCCGAGTATTGATTAAATTATGGTTGACTCGTGGCACTTTCCTAGACTTATTTATTAAATAAACAAGTTATCTTCTAACAATCACAGCGGAATAATTTAAAACTTAATGCAAGATAACTTACCAAATAATCTATAATCAAAATATTATTCAAATATTATCCAGAGTAAAACTAAATCTCTTTAATGAATAATTTTAACCAAAATAATTACAGATAACAGTAAAATAAAATCTCAAGTCATCAATATAAACCAAATTCTAAACGTAAAATAAGTATTCAAGTGAACATCAAATCAAGGGCGAGTCTTAATTAAATATACTCATAAATTATGCAAGTAATCCAAACTAGCATATCGGATTCAATGACAAAATACATAATGTCGTGGTTATCTGATAAAAAACAAGACTCTTTATTTTAAAAATAAAAATAAAAATTAAAAAAAAAGGAGGGTAGTCGAGTATATCCAACTTCCACGTGATCCGATGTTTTTCGTTTTTTGACTAACACTTGATCCAACGCAAGTCATGATTTAGTTATCATGGACCCATTGGTAAATGTACCATTAAAATGGTTATTTTTCTAAGGGAATATATATATATATATATATATCGAAATCTTAAATTCAGGCAATGTTATCCTCGTAAAACACTAGGCCATATTCAAAGTTCTAAATTGTTTTCAAGGAAATATGGGTGAGAGAAATGAATGCAAAGTAGGTTTTTCACATAAATATGGATAGAAATGATATACTTCTTTTTCAAAGCACGTAACATTGTTGTATTTTTTTTAAATTTTTTTTCTTTGTTTTTTCTTGTATTTGTATTTGACTTTTGTTTTGTGGGTCATCTCCATGATAACTCTCATCTTGTTACCAACAGTTCAAAACATATCTCTACTGCATACTTGTGAAGATAAGCTCAAAGATTCAAATGAAGATAATTAGAATAGTTACAGAAAGTATTCTACGGCTTCTGTATATCTCAATATTTGAATTTGTATTATGTTATTATCTTATGTAACTGACCCTATTCTATTGTGATGCTATGTAACAAACATCAGATAGTCATATATAAATACACAATTTAAATCGTGATTTGGTAAGGTAGTACAAATCCAACTCAAAGAATCTTACAACTTTTCAAAGCACACTCAGGTTATTCTATTGATGAGTATTACTTTATTGTCATTTTTTGATCTACCAAGTTTATAGATTAAAGAAAGATAGAAATTTTTATATCAAATTGGGAGTCCTTTGAATGTGTCACATCCAACATGGTAGAATGCAACTTGGCTATTCTTATGTCCATATGCAAGATCATCAATTGATAGATAGAATGCAACTTGGCTATTCTTATGTCCATATGCAAGATCATCAATTGATAGACCAGGAATGTATATTTTCTATCTTGCAAAGTATATCATCACCAATGATAAGAGCAAGAAAGTGAACAATTTTTTTGAATGCAAAAAGATAATAGCATCGCTCCAAAAATAAGAATTTTGAATACAAAAAGATATAGCATCGCTCCAAAAATAAGAAAATGACTTTCTACGTTACAAATCAAAGAGTTTTAGGGGTTTATCTGTGACTTTGGTCACTTACAACAGTAGCAGCAACAACAACATATATTTATCTTTACAATTTCATCATATCTATCCAGGGACTCCTTTTGACACTTCTCGAGGCTCCCTCTAGATCCTGCATATAGAGGAGAAAAGAAAAACAACAAATAGTAAAATAAAAATAAATCTTTGCAATATCATTTAATAGTTATATAAAATATAGAAAATTCTGACCCAAAGTTAGCAATAGGAAACTCAATGCTATGGTAACTCAATAATATTGTAAAGTAATTCAATTATAACTGAGTAAAGTTATCCAACAATTGTAATTCTTGTCCGACATTACCATGCTCTTGTCGGAGGAAATTGATGTTATTCGGTGAGCATATTCTTTGTAAAATTCATATGCGTTATCATCACAATTAAATTTCATACCAATTTCTAGTACTTCAGCAAATCTCATGTTCTGTCTACTCGCAGTGTTTGATTTGCTTGGACTTCCATGAACAGATATTTATTGATTCGATTCATTGTCTAATACACATCTCTCACCAATATCTAACATCTATGGTAAAAATACGGCATTCAATATTCAATATAATATATTTGTAAGGAAAGCATCATATATATATATATATATAAGTA
>FXXK01001433.1:48967-60802 GCA_900184695.1 Betula pendula | reverse complement strand
TCTAGGGACTCCTTTTGGCATTTCTCGAGGCTCCCTCTAGATCCTGCATATAAGAGGAGAAAAGAAAAATAACAAATAGTGAAATAAAAATAAATCTTTGCAGTATCATTTAATAGTTATATAAAATATAGAAAATTCTAACCCAAAGTTAGTAATAAGAAACTCAATGCTATGGTAATTCAATAATATTGTAAAGTAATTCAATTATAATTGAGTGAAGTTATCCAACAATTGTAATTCTTGTCCGACATTATCATGTTCTTGTTGAAGGAAATTGATGTTATTCGGTGAGCATATTCTTTGTAAAATTCATATGCATTATCATCACAATTAAATTT
The DNA here is from genome assembly GCA_900184695.1 of Betula pendula. Taxonomy (NCBI): domain Eukaryota; kingdom Viridiplantae; phylum Streptophyta; class Magnoliopsida; order Fagales; family Betulaceae; genus Betula; species Betula pendula. The sequence goes on along the minus strand of FXXK01001433.1, from coordinate 60,464 downwards.
CATACCAATTTCTGGTACTTCAGCAAATCTCATGTTCTGTCTACTCGCAGTGTTTGATTTGCTTGGACTTCCATAAGCAGATATTTATTGATTTGATTCATTGTCCGATACACATCTCTCACCAATATCCAACATCTATGGTAAAAATATGGCATTCAATATTCAATATAATATATTTGTAAGGAAAGTATCATCAATAGAATAACCTAAGTGTGTTTTGAAAATTCAATATTATAAATATAAGTAATGAAAAGGCAAAGCAAAAAAAAAAAAAATTTGCCAAGAGTTCTATGATTTTGGACGTGACACATTCAAACGACTCCCAATTGGATATGGAAATTTTCATAAATAAAAGTGATGAAAATACAACAATGTTCTAGACTGCAGTAATTATGGGGTTTATGGAATGTTCTAGATGATGAAAATACAAGAAAAAAAAAACAAAAAAAAAAAAAAAAAAACATATATACAATAATGTTACAAAAAAAAAAAAAACTTTGCCAATTTCCATAAATAAAAGTGAAATTTTGAACAAGAATGTTATGGAGTGCAGTAATTATGGGGTTTATTGGAGTGTTATGGATGATGAAAATAGAAAAAAAAAACAAAGTAAAAAAAAACAAAGCATATATACAACAATGTTACCAAAAAATAAAAAAAATACTTTGCCAATTTCCATAAATAAAAGTAATATCTGAACAAGAATGTTCTGGAGTGCAGTAATTATGGCGGTTATGGAGTGGTTCTGGATGATGAAAATAGAAAAAACAAAGCAAAAAAAAGAAAGAAAAAAAAGAAACAAATATACAGCAATGTTATGAAAAAAAAAAAAAAACATAATTTGCTCCAGATGAACCTCTTTCTTTTCTCCAGATGAATCTCCTATTGGAACACATTTTTTTTCCTTCGAACGTTGATGGTACCAGTTTCTGTGAAAGAAGAAGTAATAGTAATGGAGAAGGAGAGATGGGAGAAGAAGGGGTCTGCGTGACTTTTGGTTTCTCAAAATAGACATTGGAAGGAAACAAACATTGGAAGGAAAACGTTATTGATGATGACTTGACGGTTGTTAAGGGATATGAGAGAAAACATGTGCCTGAGGACACTTAGCATTTTCTAAAGAGGATTGGAGGATATTTCCCTCATACCAGTTTGGAGGAAATTTCTGCCCGGCCCTAGAAATATTTCACATGGCCCAAATTTAGCAGAAATATTCTAAAAGCCCCACCAAGCGATCCTTGCTAGTACCGATGAAAGTCAAAAGGCAAATATTCTTTTTCATTTGATTTTGTTTTCAAAACAGAAAACAAAATAGAAGACAATTTTAAGAAACGAAGTATAACATTATTTCCTCTAACTTGATTAGAGCTCAACCAAATATTATTTTTCATCGAATTTGTTGGGAATTAGGCTGACATTAGAGGGTCCCAGAGCTCCATTCAGGACAAAGCTCAAAAGAGGTTGAATACGTTATTAACAAGTCAAGGGCATCAATCCGATCGAGCTGTGCGGAATAGAGAATATCTTTCACCAGCAAATCAAATCAGAATCAACCACTACTTATGTAAGAGATCCTGTATCTCAGAAGATAAAAGTATATATGCAATTAATTAAGAATCCCTCGATATATGGAGGCCAATCATTGCTAGAATTCCTAGGTCGAATACAACTCTAATCAACGAGCCCAAAGGCTATATAAGGGAAACTCCAACCAGGTATGAGGATTCTTCTTTGAAACAAGAATTACTTGCTTCACGTCTCATATAGTTTCTCTTCTCTAAGACTAAATCGTTGACTTAGGCATCAGAGCTATTTCTCGTTGGATCACACTAACAAACTCTGTTATTCTGAAGCTTTGTTTGCTCTCTTACATTGTCTCCATTTGTTTTGTCTTCTCCTTTACTTCCTATAATATCCCAAAGTTTTTATTAGGGTTTAATGAGCCTTAATTGAACTAATGAGAATGTTAGAGTTTGATAAGAGGTAGAATCTTTGACTTTCTTCCTTAGACGAATGTTCGATGTAGAGAGTCGAACATTTGAATTGGATAGTACACCGAATTTCAATACTACACTTCGAATGTTCGCTTAAAACTTGAAGAATGTATGTCAGATAGTACACCGAACATTCGATAGTACAGTCTGAACGTTCGCTTAAAACCCTAAGACTGCTGGTCAGAGAGTACACAAAACGTTCGATAGTACACCGCGAACATTTGATGACTGACAATATTAAAAAATAACACATCAGCCTTATCCTCTGTGATTCTAACCTATAAATACCTCCACCCTCGACCTTTCACCTCATTCTACCCCTTTTATCAGTGTGTTCTTAGAGTGAGATGGGAGAGTGATTTGGATAAAGAGAATGAGCCCTCTTGGTCCTTTGTTCTTCAAATGAGATAACTTTCCTAACCTAGCTTGTTTTTATTAGTGGTATTAGATTGTTATCTTATTGCTCATATATTGTTTATTTCATTTTCATAGCATAGTTTGTAGTTTTGAATCCCTAGCTAGGTTTTGGTTTTAACACAAGGTTAACGATGAGTTAGTCGCTTAATGATTTTGTGTAATGCCTTAAATTAANTTGGTAATTAACTTCATGGTTCGTCTCTCAGCCTTAAACCACAAGGATTAAGACTCAGGGATATTTGTATCCACTCAAAAGAGAGAGTCTATAAAGTATCGGCTCAAAAATCACCATAACGCCCCCAAAGTTAAGCCAATTGATTTGGCTAACTCAAAGTGTCACCCATAGTGCATCCAAATCAGTTAATTGATAACTGGTTGCATTTACTACAAATCACTAATTATCAGAGTAAATAGTGAAAGATAAAAATGGTTGATCTAAGATAACTACCAATAAATCCTTAGTGACAATAATTATCAATAACAATAGACTTAGAGCTTCCAAATAGACATCACTAAAATATTATCAAACAATTACTATGTACAGCCTTGAAGTATTAAATATGGTTACGTAAGCCTTGTTTAGGGTTAATGGGAATATTATGGCTGTTAAGAGTTGGATTTTTGAATTTTTTTTGGCTCACACAAACCTTTGAGTAAAGCTCGACGAACGTTTGTGTGAATAGAACGAACGTTCGTGTAGTACACAGGAATGTTCGATCTATGTCGTGTAGCATTGTTCACCACTATTCACAGCAGGTCACACGAACAGTGTGTGTGTTAGGTTGTACATGAATGTTCAGCTTAGTGTTAAGTGCTTATTTTCCTACGAAATAAGCCCTTAACTTACATATGTTAATACCTTAGTTTTATTTTAATTTAAGGTTGTGTTGTTTTTATGATTTTTAGTATTTTTCAGGTCTTGCATCAAAACCCCATCAAATTCGAGTTACTAAAACGTCAAATCTGGGCAATGAACCTCTTTGCAATGTTGTGTCTGTAACTTTGAGCTCAAATATCCGATTGAGCCAAAATCAGTGGCATTTGAGAGGTAACTCAAGGATGCATAAATGCTATTTTATGTGAAAAATCCAATTCAGTCGTTTTGGGGATCAAAATGGCATGTGAAATCCCAGGTTTTTCCAGAACAGAAAATTCCGCACTCAAGTAGCTCCGAGATTGACTTTTGTGCACTATTCTAGCGATAAATCATAGCTCAAATATCCGATTGAGCCAAAGTAAATGGAATTGGAAAGCTGACTCAGATCTAAACAAATGTTATTTCAAGTGCAAGATCCAATTCGAAAGTTTTGACGGTCAAAAAGTACGTGGACAGTGGCCATGTATTCTCACCAGTACTGCTGGTGTGAAAAGGAATCACTAAGAAATCAAAAGGTGCGGTTGGTGCAGCTAGAGTGTGGCTGTTTGTCCACTCTAGGGAGCCTTGGGCAGTCAAAATTCGCAGAAGAATAGCCCCTTAATTCCTTCCTTGTGCCCCTATTTTTGACAAAGAAAATGGTAAAAACTCTCTCTCTCTTGGAACCCATCCGGTTTTAGCTAGGTCAGAGGCCATTTTTCAGAGATATTATTCATTCCAGAGGGTAGGAACCAGGGAGCTCCAGCAAGCACACCTCACGGCCACTCTTCCAAGTGTTTCTCTCTTTTATCTTATTTTCCTATTTTCTTGTATGAAGATGATGTATTTTCTGATTATGTGTAACTAAACTCTTAGATAGGGCTTGATTGAAGCCCTAGTCATGTAATCTTTAAGGAATTCGACTTGTTATGTTGCAAACTACTTGTGATGCTCACTTGATTAATTTTGGATTTCTGTTCATTTGTCATATGGAGTGTGTTTATGCTTGATCATCATATGCATGTTTTATGTGGAGATTGTCATATAGGTCAATTTGGATGACCGAGTCTTAAGCCTATTAGAGTGATAAGAGAAACTTTTAGAGCTTCTTAGAGTTAATCAACATGAAGAAACTAGAATAGATACCATGTTCTAGACTAAGTGTGTTTGTCGATTTTCATAGATTTATGCTTTCTTGAAGAACAACTTAGTAGACACCATGCTAAATCCGTTGAGAAAGAAAAGAATTAGAGTAGATATCATGCCTAATTCATTGCTTAGGAAAATCAATAACTTTTGAAGTAGATAACATGCCCATAGGTTGACAAACATGAGCATCTCAAAAATGGTTTGGAATATATGCAAGTCGTGGTACTAAAAATGAATGATTAGTAGTGGATATCAATGCCCTATCTTATTTTACCATTGTTCACAAACAACCTACTGTTTTTGTTTCTTAAAAATCTCATTTTATTTTCTTGTTATTTAATTTCCAGCATAGTCTTAATTCCTTTAAATTTGGATTTTCACCCACAACTTAAATTGATCATTTTAATTTCTGTTTCGGAAAGCTCTTCTAAACATAATCTACCAATCCCTGTGGAAATGATTTCGCACTTGCCTACTATACTATTATTTTAATCTTGTGTACTTGCAAGTAAAACGTGCAAATATTAGCTTATTATTTAAGTTAGTATTTTGTACAACACTTAGCCAACGAAAGTAGGGGTAGCAATTTTTTACACGACCCGCGAACCCGACACGAACACAACACGAAAATATCGGGTTTGGGTTTGGGGTTACTGGGTTAACAGGTTAACGGGTCAACCCGTTTATGACCCGTTTAGTTAATGGGTCAAACGGGTCAACCCGTTAAATTTTTTTTTTTTTTTTAAAAGTGAAACCTGTGATTGATTAATATAGAAGTTCACTCAAACCTAATATTGTTGAAGCTCTAGTTTGTATTAGAGATTGGTTATATGAAAAGCAAGGTAATATTAGTTATCTTTATATTTAATTTCTGTATTAACTTGTATTATTTTTTTACTATACTATAACACTAATTCCCCTTAACTTTTGATGTAGAATACACACAAATGACATTGGATGAGGCAGAAGAACTTCTGGAAATAGATCTCAATTCCAGTGACATTCCAACTTTATCTGGAGCTAATTTAGCTAATATTTATTGCTGACTTTTCTAGAAGACAATATTTTGAAATAGTTTTTGATGGACTGTAGTTTTAGAGATGTATAGTTTATAACTTTATAGCCATACTTTCTTATGAATTGTATTGATAGCTAAGAATATGAACTGCAATAATATGTAAATAAGTAAATAACTAGCTAGGGAATATGAGATGAGATGATATCTAGGAATATAGATAAGATAATAGCTAGAATTGTTGTTTTATTGATACTATGCTTCTCATATAGCATTATCTCATGATATGCAAGATGAAAATATGTATAGATGATATTTAGGAATCATCCAATTAGGTAATTGGGCAATATGTCGAGACTTTTGAATATTTGCTATTTCTTTTTGAAATGACATTACTTNCTGGTAATTAACTTCATGGTTCGTCTCTCAGCCTTAAACCACAAGGATTAAGACTCAGGGATATTTGTATCCACTCAAAAGAGAGAGTCTATAAAGTATCGGCTCGAAAATCACCATAACGCCCCCAAAGTTAAGCCAATTGATTTGGCTAACTCAAAGTGTCACCCATAGTGCATCCAAATCAGTTAATTGATAACTAGTTGCATTTACTACAAATCACTAATTATAAGAGTAAATAGTGAAAAATAAAAATGGTTGATCTAAGATAACTACCAATAAATCCTTAGTGACAATAATTATCAATAACACTAGACTTAGAGCTTCCAAATAGACATCACTAAAATATTATCAAACAATTACTATGTAAAGCCTTGAAGTATTAAATAAGGTTACGTAAGCCTTGTTTAGGGTTAATGGGAATATTATGGCTGTTAAGAGCTGGATTTTTGAATTTTTTTTGGCTCACACAAACCTTCGAGTAAAGCTCGACGAACGTTTGTGTGAATAGAACGAACGTTCGTGTAGTACATAGGAATGTTCGATCTATGTCGTGTAGCATTGTTCACCACTATTCACAGCAGGTCACACGAACAGTGTGTGTGTCAGGTTGTACATGAATGTTCAGCTTAGTGTTAAGTGATTATTTTCCTATGAAATAAGCCCTTAACTTACATATTTTAATACCTTAGTTTTATTTTAATTTATGTTTTGTGTTGTTTTTATGATTTTTAGTATTTTTCAGGTCTTGCAGCAAAACCCCATCAAATTCGAGTTACTAAAACGTCAAATCTGGGCAATGAACCTCTGGGCACTGTTGTGTCCGTAACTTTGAGCTCAAATATCTGATTGAGCCAAAATCATTGGCATTCGAGAGGTAAGTCAAGTATGCACAAATGCTATTTTATGTGAAAAATCCAATTCAGTCGTTTTGGAGATCAAAATGGCATGTGAAATCCCAGGTTTTTCCATAACAGAAAATTCCGCACTCAAGTAGCTCCGAGATTGACCTTTGTGCACTGTTCTGGCAATAACTCATAGCTCAAATATCCGATTGAGCCAAAGTCAGTGGCATTGGAATGCTGACTCAGATCTAAACAAATGTTATTTCAAGTGCAAGATCCAATTCCGAAGTTTTGATGGTCAAAAGTACGTGGACAGTGGCCATGTATTCTCATCAGTACTGCAGGTGTGAAAAGGAATCATTAAGAAATCAAAAGGTGCGGCTGGTGCAGCTAGAGTGTGGCTGTTTGTCCACTCTAGGGAGCCTTGGGCAGTCAAAATTCGCAGAAGAATAGCCCCTTAATTCCCTCCTTGTGCCCCTCTTTTTGACAAAGAAAATGGTAAAAACTCTCTCTCTTGGAACCCATCCGGTTTTAGCTAGGTCAGAGGCCATTTTTCAGAGATATTATTCATTCAAGAGGGGAGGAACCAGGGAGCTCCAGCAAGCACACCTCATGGCCACTCTTCCAAGTGTTTCTCTCTTTTCTCTTATTTTCCTATTTTCTTGTATAAAGATGATGTATTTTCTGATTATGTGTAACTAAACTCTTAGATAGGGCTTGATTGAAGCCCTAGTCATGGAATCTTTAAGGAATTTGACTTGTTATGTTCAAACTACTTGTGATGCTCACTTGATTAATTTGGGATTTCTGTTCATTCGTCATATGGAGTGTGTTTATGCTTGATCATCATATGGCATGTTTTATAATATGTGAGATTGTCCATACTAGGTCAATTTGATGACGAGTCTGTAAGCCTATCAGAGTGTTAAGAGAAAACTTTAAAACTTCTAAAGTTAAAACTCCAACATGAAGGAAACTAAGAAAGATTATGCCATCGTTTTAAGACTAAGTGTTTTGTCCGATTCCATAGGATTTATGATTTCTGAAGAATAACTTAGTAGACCACCAATGCTAATCCTTTGAGAAAGAAAAGAATTAGAGTAGAGTACTCAATGCTAATTCATTGCTTAGGAAAATTCAATAATTTTAAGTAGATAAACATGCTCGCATAGGTTACAAACATGAGCATCCTAAAAAAGTTTGGAATACTATGCAAGTCGTGGTACTAAAAATTATGAGTAGTAGTGGATACATCAATGCCCTATCTTATTTACCATTGTTCACAAACAACCTACTGTTTTGTTTCTAAAAAATTCTCATTTTATTTTCCTTGTATTTAATTTCCAGCATAGGTCTTAATCCTTTAATTGGATTTTTCAACCCACAAACTAAATTGAATCATTTTAATTTCGTTCGGAAAGCTCTTCCTAAAACAATAATCCTACCAATCCCCCATGGAAATGATCTCGCATTTGCGTACTAATACTTATTAATTTTGAATTCTTGGCACTTTACAAGTAAAAACGTGCAAAATATTAGCTATATTTAAGTTAGTTATTCTGTAACAACACTTAGTCAACGAAAGTTCCACCTGAAACCCTATGGACTATTGGTGCAAATAGTACAACGCAACGTTCGACCAATAAGTACCAACAAGACGTTCGGTGGTACGCGCCAGGAAAACAAAAATAACCCTAAAGCTTTTTCCCCAACATGAACTCCACCTACCCTAAATACTCCCTTACCTCCGCCTTCCTCAGCCTCATTTCTGCCCTTGCTTAGTATGTGTCATGTTGCGAGTGGAGAGAAACAGTTTGAATTGAGAGAAGGAGCTCTCATGCATGCATGTAAAAGAGTAACTTTCCCTAATCTAAGCTGTTCATTAGTATGTTTTAACTTGTTATCTTTTATTTTTCGTAGGCAGAGTTCTCGATTTTAAATCTCTAGCTAGGTTAAGGGTTTTTAATATTCACGTCAATGATAGGTTTATACGATAGTGTTAGAAGTTAATGATATGTTTTGTATGTGTTCTGCTGAGTATGTTAATTGAGGGTTTTCGACTTACTAGAGCCTTGTGAGACCTAAGTTGTGTTGGTGTTTGGGAAATTTTTTAGTCCCAGAATGATTCCTTCCACCCAACAAACCCGTTCGAAGCCTTATATAAATGTTGTTCCTCCTGACCGAAGTTTCCGAATGATGAGCATAAAAGTATTTTTTGGTTAAATTGAAGGCTTAGAAGTTGTTTTAAGGTCTAGAAATAGGACAATAGAAGATCTTTTCAACAGATTTTAAAGTTGGAGTGTGCTCGAGGAACCCATTCGGTGGAACTATACATACAGTGAGTAAACTCACATGGACTACTGTTATTGTTTATTTTTTGCCAAGTATGATTATTTTGTGTATTATAAACGTGCATGTTTTCAATTCACAATGAAAAATATATTTTGATTACTGGGATTCTATTTGTAAGATGATGTTAAAACAAGATAAAAGAAAATGATGAGTTGTAAACTTACATGCATGTAAAAGACTATGAAAGATTAAATTGCATTGTATAACCATGGCTATACCATCTTGTGCAGAAAAATGGCCAATCCGGCCTACAAAATTTATACAAGTTTTCCCATGTGGTCAAAAGCAGGGAATTACTTTATGTTTGGTCCTTAGTACCAATGTTGTTGTTTTAACCAGCACACCATTATTCGAATGGGTCACTTTACACCTTTTCTAGTATGTTGGGCCACCCCAAACCACTCGGACTTGGTTGGCTGGCCTAGTATACAGATGGATGTTTGTGCATTATTCGAAGCATCGTATTGTATCAAATATCTCCTTGAGAAATGTCAAAATTTAAGCGAGGAGAGTAAGCCCCTGAGTAGACCACATGGAGCTAAATTGATGACTAATTGCCCCTCTATTACAACATTAATTATAACCATAAATTGCATTCATGATCATATTGCTCAAATGAATGAACTGTCACTTTACAAGTTATTACATGTGATTAAAACAGCTTCCCCCAGTTTACTAAATGATCAACGTGTACATCATGTGTATTATTAACTCATAAAGTATTGGATTACACACCGTGTATCTTTCCACAAATGAATGACATGTGTAGTTTTATAGATAGCCTTAGTTTGAAAATGGTAGCCAAAAGTGTGCCCTTGGTGTTTGATGAGTTTGCTCCCAGAAAACTATCTTGAGAGTTGGACCTGTATGGCTTGTGGAGCAATGTGGAAGAGGCGGGCGGATACCATTTGTGACATGGTAAGGACCATCATCCACATGCTTACCTTTTGAAGACTATGCTGTTGAAAATGTTATGTTATTTATGAAAGTTTAGTTTAATCATTGATAATCACGGATTTTCGCAATGATGTACGTTGTCGTTGTGGCTATTATGCCATTTAAAAGGTGGTTTATTTTGAAGAGTTTTGGCATAATTTCGGTAACAAGTCTCCTAGAAATCTAATGGTACAAAATTATGTGTGATAAAAAATATAACAAATATCAATAGCTTTCCCCATATGGGTCTACTCCCAGCGCCTTAAACCCTTTCCTATTCAGATTGCGCAGTTCTCGAGAGAAGACATCTGGTACAACACCGTGTCCTAGATATTGCCTGAATAACCCCAAAAACTTTTAGCCTTAGAAATAATTCTTGTTTTTTGAAATTTCTGGCATAGGACACATTGGTGAATAGTCCAGGAACATTGGTACATGAAACAGTAGTGTAATCAGTCAGGAACATTGCAATAGGAACATTGATGTGAACAGTACGCACACATGTTCTGACTTGTGACACATAGCGTTCGTGACTTGTGTTGTGTAAGCATGTGTTCTTCTCTGCGAAGTGCGGTTCAGTCGCTCTGCATGTGGTGTGTCAGCACAGTACACATATACGTTCGTCATAACAAGTTACATACGTTCGTAAAATGTGTGTTAGTTAAATAGAACACAAAATACGTCGGTGTAAGCTAGATATTGTTTAACGTTGCAGTGTTTACCCGCAATGTATAAACCCCTTACTCCCTTCCCATCTTCAGTAAACAATCCACCTTGTTGTAAATCAGTTTTATGAGTGTGTGAGTGTGTTGGGAAATCTTTTGAAAGAAAAAGAGGAGCCTTTGAAGTTTCATTTCTTCTAAGAAGGGTAATTTCTTAACCCTTGTTTGTTTACTCAAAATAATGTGTAATTCTGCATATCATGCATTGTAACAAGATTTTTAAGAGAAGTGTTGATGGTTACAAAGGTTTACAACACCATCTATCTAAGTTTCAAAGAAGATTTGAAGACTGTTAGAGCATGCCTTTTGAGCCTCCTCCAAAAGTAAAGAGTTTAGCCAAATTTTGACTAAATTACCAAAAATCCTCTTCCCCATCAAAGCTCGCAAATTTCTTTCTCATCCTGTAGCTTCTGTCAGAACCCCAAGCCAAAATTTGCCGAACAAGAAATTTGTGCGCTACTTTCATTTCTTTGACATTTTAATGTCCCAGATCCGTTCCTCTCATTCTCTCGTCTCTTTCCCGCTTTGCCTGCGTTCCGTCTCTTCTGTGCAAATCGGAATGAGAGTAAAACCCAACAAGCCCTTCATTCTCCTTTCCTGGCGTTTCTCCCTCTCGTTCTCTGCTGCAAATCGAAGGAGGTAAAAAAAAAAAATAAAACAGAATGAATTTAAGTAAATCCTACTCTCCTCTCCTCCTCTCCACTCTCTCTCTCTATGAATCCAGTCTCTCACCTCCTCTCTCACTCTTTATGGGTTTTTCTTGATTTCTTGTATGGGTAGGTGTTATTTGAATGTTGAAGAAATATTGGCAGGGTCTC
>FXXK01001433.1:40660-48942 GCA_900184695.1 Betula pendula | reverse complement strand
AGCTAGGTCAGAGGCCATTTTTCAGAGATATTATTCATTCAAGAGGGAGGAACCAGGGAGCTCCAGCAAGCACACCTCATGGCCACTCTTCCAAGTGTTTCTCTCTTTTCTCTTATTTTCCTATTTTCTTGTATAAAGATGATGTATTTTCTGATTATGTGTAACTAAACTCTTAGATAGGGCTTGATTGAAGCCCTAGTCATGGAATCTTTAAGGAATTTGACTTGTTATGTTCAAACTACTTGTGATGCTCACTTGATTAATTTGGGATTTCTGTTCATTCGTCATATGGAGTGTGTTTATGCTTGATCATCATATGCATGTTTTATGTGGAGATTGTCATATAGGTCAATTTGGATGACCGAGTCTTAAGCCTATTAGAGTGATAAGAGAAACTTTTAGAACTTCTTAGAGTTAATCAACATGAAGAAACTAGAATAGATACCATGTTCTAGACTAAGTGTGTTTGTCGATTTCCATAGATTTATGATTTCTTGAAGAATAACTTAGTAGACACCATGCTAAATCCTTTGAGAAAGAAAAGAATTAGAGTAGATATCATGCCTAATTCATTGCTTAGGAAAATCAATAATTTTTGAAGTAGATAACATGCCCATAGGTTGACAAACATGAGCATCTAAAAAATAGTTTGGAATATATGCAAGTCGTGGTACTAAAAATGTATGATTAGTAGTGGATATCAATGCCCTATCTTATTTTACCATTGTTCACAAACAACCTACTGTTTTTGTTTCTTAAAAATCTCATTTTATTTTCTTGTTATTTAATTTCCAGCATAGTCTTAATTCCTTTAAATTTGGATTTTCAACCCACAACTTAAATTGATCATTTTAATTTCTGTTTCGGAAAGCTCTTCTAAACATAATCTACCAATCCCCATGGAAATGATCTCGCATTTGCCTACTATACTATTATTTTAATCTTGTGCACTTACAAGTAAAACGTGCAAATATTAGCTTATTATTTAAGTTAGTATTTTGTACAACACTTAGTCAACGAAGTACGGGGGTAGCAATTTGTTGACACGACCGCGAACCCGACAGAACACAACACGAAAAATTATCGAGGTGTTTGGGTTTGGGGTACTGGGTTACAGCGTTAACGGGTCAACCGTTTAGTGACCGCGTTTAGTTAATCTGGGTCAAACGGCGTCAACCCGTTAAATTTTTTTTTGTTTTTGTTTTTAAAAAGTGGTAACACAACCTGCTTGATGATGTAATATAGGAAGTTGCACTGCAAACCTGAATATTGGTTGAAGCTTAGTTTGTATTGGAGATTGGTTATATGAAAAGACAGGTAATATTAGTTATCTTATATATTATAATTGTTCTGTATTAACGTTGTATTATTTTTTTACATATACTGATAAACACTAATTCCCCTGTAACTTTTGGATGTAGGAGATAACACACAAATGAGCACTTGGATGAGGGCAGAAGAACTTTCTGGAAATAATCTCCATTCCAGTGACATTCAACTGTTATCGTGGAGCTCAATTTAGCTAATATTTATTGCTGACTTTCTAGAAGACAATATTTTGAAATATTTTGTGGATGGACTCGCTAGTTTTAGGAGATGCGTGCATGAGGTTGTATAACTTTAATGCCATACTTTCTATGATTGTATTGATAGCTAAGAATATGAACTGCAATACATTATGTAAATAAGTAAGAACTAGCTGTAGGGACTATTGCAAGATGAGGATGAGTATCTTAGGAATATAGATAAGATAATAGCCGTAGAATTGTTGTTTATTGATACTATGCTTGCTCATTATAGCATGTATCTCATGAGTATGCAAGATGAAAATTGTATAGCATGATATTAGGAATCATCACAGCATTTAGGTAATTGGGGCAATATGGTCGAGACTTTTGAATATTGCTATTTTCTTTTTGAAATGACATTACGTTGATAAACTTTTGATACTTTTTTAACAAAAAGGATATTAGATGTGTTTTTTCAAATGATGACTATGGAAAAAGAAAAAAAAAAAAAAATCTTCTGAAAAAAAAAAATTACGATACATCACTTTTTTTTTATTGTTCCCTTATGTAATTTTTTTATTTTTTTTTTAAAAAAAATTGAGTTAATTTCGGTGGCGGTCGGTCGTTTCGGGTAAGTTGTGACCCGAATACCTTCAATCGTGTCAAACGAGTCGGGGTGTTTCGGTTTGACACGATTCGACCCCTTAACTAAAACGGGTTAAAGACGTTCGTGTCGGTCAAACCCGTTGAAAATAGGCGGAATCGGTTGTCGCGGTTGACCCTTTTAATAAACAGGTTGTGTTCGCGATCTAGTCTAAAAGGCGCTGGCGGTAAACGGGGTTGACCCGAACCCGATCGCCAACCCGTTTTGACACCCTTAAACGAAAGTCCAAGCTGAAACCTAAGGTATTGGTCAATTAGACACGACCGTTCGTGTACGCCAGAAAACAAAAGATAACCCTAAGCTTGTTTCCCACATGAACTCACCCTATAAATACTCCCTTACCTCGCCCTTTCAGCTCATTTCTGCCCTTGCTTAGTATGTTGTCAATGTGTGAGTGTGAGAGAAACATTTGGATTGAGAGAAGGAGCTCTCAATGCATGCATGTAAAAGGAGGTAACTTTCCTAACCTAAGCTTGTTTCATTAGTATTGTTTACTTGTTATCTTTATTTTTCGTAGCATAGTTACTGATTTTAAATCTCTAGCTAGGTTATGGTTTTAATATTGAGTCAATGATAGGTTAACGATAGTTTAGTAGTTTAATGATATTGGTTGTTTTATGTTCTGCATGAGTATGTTATTGAGGTTTTCGACTGTACTAGAGACCTTGTGAGGACCCTAAGTTGTGTTGGTGTTTTGGGAAGGATTTTAGTCTAGAATGACTTCCTGTCCACCAACAAACGTTCGAAGGCTTATATAGAATGTTTGTTCCTCCTGACCGAATGTTCGAATGATGAGCATAAAGTATTTTTTGGTTAATTGAAGGCTTAGAGTTTGTTTTAGTCTAAGAATAGGACTAATAGAAGATCTTTTCACAGATTTGAAAGTTGGAGTGTGCTCGGAGGACCCTTCGGTGGAACTATACTATACAGTGAGTAAAACTCACATGGATACTTGTTATTGTTTATTTTTTGCCAAGATGATTATTTTGTGTATTAAACGTGCATGTTTTCAATTCACATGAAATATATTTTTGATTACTGTGGATTCTATTTGTAAAGATGATTGTTGAATAACAAGATAAAGAAAATGATGAGTTTGTAATACATGCATGTAAAAGCCTATGAAAGATTAAATTGCATTGTATAGCATGGTATACCATCTTGTGCAGAAAAATGGCCATGGGCTACAATTATACAGGTTTGTCATGTGGTCAAAGGGAATTACTTTTATGTTTGGCCTTGGTTCCAATGGTTGTTGTTTGTAACCAGCGCACCATTATTCGAATGGGGTCACTGTTACGCCTTTTCTAGTAGTGTGGGCCACTCAAACTCGAACTTGGTTGGGCTGCTAGTATAAGATGGTATGTTTGTGCATTATTCGAGGCATCGTTATTGTATCAAATATTCTCTTGAGAACGTACAAACTTGAGCGAGGAGAGGTTAAGGGCCTGAGTAGACCACATGGAGATAAACTATGACATAATTCTCTATTACAACATGTATTATACCCATATTGCATTCATGATATTATTGCCAAATGATGAACTGTCACTTTACATTATTACATGTGATTTATAAACACTCAAGTTTACTAAATGATAACTTGTACATCATGTGTATTATTACTCACTAATTTATGGACTTACACGTGTTGTTATTTTATAGATAGCTTAGTTGACAATGGTACCAAAAGTGCGCCTGGTGATTTTGGAGAGGTTGCTCAGGACTATCTTTGAAGAGTTGGACCTGGTATGGCTGTTGGACATGTGGAGAGGCGGGGGGCGATACCCACTGTGACATGGTAGACATCATCCACATGCTTTACCTTTTGAAGACTAGGCTTTGAAATGTTATGTTATTTATGAGTTTAGTTTAATCTTGATAATCATGGATTTTCGCAAATGATGTATGTTGTCTTTGCTATTATGCCATTTAAAAGTGTGGTTTATTTTGAAGAGTTTTGGCATAATTTCGGTAACAAGTCTCTAGAAATCTAATGCACAAAATTATGTATGATACGAATATAAGCAATAGTCATAGCTTTTCTCCATATGGTTTACTCAGACCCTTAACCCTTTCCTATTTAGATTTGCGCGTTCTCTGGTACAACACCGGTGTCCTGGATATTGCTGTAATACCCCAAAAACTTTTAGACTTAGAATAATTTTGTTTGTGAATTTTCTGGCATAAGAACATTGGTGTAATAGTCAGGAACATTGGTACATGAACATTAGTGTAATAGTCAGGAACATTGGCATAGGAACATTGATGTGAACAGTACGCACATATGTTCGTGACTGTGACACATACGTTCGTGACTGTGTCGTGTAGCATTGTTCTTCTCTGCATAGTAGGTCATGCGTCCTGCATGTGTGTCAGCACAGTACACATATACGTTCGTATAAAGTTACATACGTTCATACATGTGTGTTAGTATAATACACAAATACATTCGTGTAAGCTAGATATTGTTTTTAACCTGCAGTGTTTACCAGCATGTATTCCTCTATAAATAGACCCCTACTCCCTTCATCTTCAGTACGAATCCACCTTGTTTAAATCAGTTTTATGAGTGTGTGAGTTTGTGGGGAAAATCTTTGAAGAAAAGGACGAGCTCTTGAGTTTTCATTCTTCTAAGAAGGGTAATTTCTTAAACCTTGTTTGTTTACTCAAAATAATGTTTATATTACTGCATATCATGCTTAACTATCATGCATTGTACAAGATTTTAAAGAAGTGTTGATAGTTACAAAGGTTTACACACATATATTAAGTTTTCAAAGAAGATTTGAAGGACTTAGAGCATCCTTATTGAGCTCTCCAAAAGTAAAGTTTAGCCAAATTTTGACTAAAATTCACAAAAATCCTCCACCATCAAGCTCGGCATTTCTTCTCCATCTTAGCTTCTGTCAGAACCCAAGCCAAANTTAAGTTATGGACTTACACGTGTATCTTTTCCACATGTAAGACATGTGTTATTTTATAGATAGCTTAGTTGACAATGGTACCAAAAGTGTGCCTGGTGATTTTGGAGAGTTTGCTCAGAACTATCTTTGAAGAGTTGGACCTGGTATGGCTGTTGGACATGTGGAGAGGCGGGGGCGATACCCATTGTGACATGGTAGACATCATCCACATGCTTTACCTTTTGAAGACTAGGCTTTGAAATGTTATGTTATTTATGAGTTTAGTTTAATCTTGATAATCACGGATTTTCGCAAATGATGTACGTTGTCTTTGCTATTATGCCATTTAAAAGTGTGGTTTATTTTGAAGAGTTTTGGCATAATTTCGGTAACAAGTCTCTAGAAATCTAATGTACAAAATTATGTGTGATACAAATATAAGCAATAGTCATAGCTTTTCTCCATATGGTCTACTCAGACCCTTAACCCTTTCCTATTCAGATTTGCGCGTTCTCGAGAGAACATCTGGTACAACACCGGTGTCCTAGATATTGCTGTAATACCCCAAAAACTTTTAGCCTTAGAATAATTTTGTTTTTGAATTTTCTGGCATAGGAACATTGGTGTAATAGTCAGGAACATTGGTACATGAACATTAGTGTAATAGTCAGGAACATTGGCATAGGAACATTGATGTGAACAGTACGCACATATGTTCGTGACTGTGACACATACGTTCGTGACTGTGTTGTGTAGCATTGTTCTTCTCTGCATAGTAGGTCATGCGTCCTGCATGTGTGTCAGCACAGTACACATATACGTTCGTATAAAGTTACATACGTTCGTACATGTGTGTTAGTATAGTACACAAATACGTTCGTGTAAGCTAGATATTGTTTTTAACTTGCAGTGTTTACCCGCATGTAATAAACCCCTACTCCCTTCATCTTCAGTACGAATCCACCTTGTTTAAATCAGTTTTATGAGTGTGTGAGTGTGTGGGGAAAATCTTTGAAGAAAAGGAGGAGCTCTTGAGTTTTCATTCTTCTAAGAAGGGTAATTTCTTAACCCTTGTTTGTTTACTCAAAATAATGTTTATATTACTGCATATCATGCATTGTACAAGATTTTAAAGAAGTGTTGATAGTTACAAAGGTTTACACACATCTATTAAGTTTTCAAAGAAGATTTGAAGGACTTAGAGCATCCTTATTGAGCTCTCCAAAAGTAAAGTTTAGCCAAATTTTGACTAAAATTCACAAAAATCCTCCTCCATCAAGCTCGGCATTTCTTTCTCCATCTTAGCTTCTGTCAGAACCCAAGCCAAATTTGCCGAACAAAATTTGTGCGCTACTTCATTTCTTTGACATTTTTAATTCAGATCCGTTCCTCTCATTCTCTCTCTTCGCGCGCTTTCTGCGTTTCCGTCTCTTTCTGTGCAAATCGAATGAGAGTAAAACCACAAAGCTCTCATTCTCTTTCTGCGTTTCTCTCTCTCTCTCTGCAAATCGAAGGAGAGTAAAAAAAAAAAAACAGATGAATTTTTAAGGTAATCTCTACTTCCTCTCTCTCTCCCACTCTCTCTCTCTATGATCAGTCTCTCACTCTCTCTCACCTCTTTATGGGTTTTTCTTGATTTCTTGGTATGGGTAGGTGTTAATTTGATTTTTGAAGAAATATTGGCAGTGGGTCTTGAAAGACATCCGAATGGGTTGAATCTTCAGATGGGTAACATATGTTGATATGATTTTGGGTAATTTTGTGGGTGCTTTTGAACTTGTATCTTCATATGTTGGGTAACGTATATTCCATTAATATTTTATTGTGAAATTGATTGGAGATTGAGTTGGTATTTTGATTTTGTTTTGGCTGATTCAGTGATTTTGTTTGTGTTTGGGGTTGTCTTTTGCCGGTACTAACTTCTTCTTTTGTCTTTTGTTGAGGGTTTGAGTTTTGTGGTTGAACAGGGCTTTGGAAAGGCAGAGAGGGTGGAAGGGACTGAATTGCAGGTGAGGAGTCTGTGGAAGAGGTGAAAAGTGGTTGGAGGTGGTTGCTCAAAAAAGAATAAAAAAGAATATTTTGTTAAAATAGAGAAATATTTAGAGAGTTTAATGTATGAAGTATTTAAAAAGTGATAGTTAAAATAGCAAAAGTAGAATTTTTAGCTAAATTTGGCTTAAAATTTGGAGAGGTCATTGAGGATGCTCTTACGTATACTATTCCGTTTTCATTTCTACAGTTAAGTTTGAGGTTGAGATTCAGATAGCATTAAGTTTAAGGTGTTTTGTTCACTTATTTGGGCATTCTGGGTAACACACAAACGTTCCTATAAATACACATATGTTTGTGACTATTACACATATGTTCGTGCATATATGTTTGTAACTGTTACACGCACATATGTTTGTGACTGTTACACATATGTTTGTGTCTGTGACACATATGTTCATGTTTGTGACACATACGTTCGTGCACATATGTTCATGACGATTACACATACGTTCATGTGCTGACTAGAATGTACAAAATTAGGGTTTTAATGATAGATTTTGCATAGTTAGGGTTTTATGTGTTAGATCTCCACCCTCAGTGTGTTTTGGGTATATTTCACAGTGATTGCAAGATGTCCCAAGTTTCGGATAGGCGCTTGAGGTAAGTAATTAACTGAGTATGAAGCTGCACTTATTAAGTAGTGTGATATGTCAGGTGGGGACTTGAAGCACGTTCTCTTTTATGTTATGAACTTACAATTTTATAACCTGTTATAGTTGCTTCAAAAAGAACAACTGCTTTTATATTTATATTTTTGAAATAAATGAACAATATTTACATCGTATGATATGGTGCACCGTCTTGAACGAAACAATGGCCATATGCTTACCATTATTACAAGTTAATCCTTTGGTCCAGTTATTTCTTGTTTTGTGTGTCGTAGATCCATTGGCTAGAGTTTTGTGACTAACGCACCATTCTTTGAGTAGAGTCACTGTTATGGCTTTACTTGTGACGCCCGAGGAATTCAAATCTCTTAAACGTATTATTATACTAAATGATCTATGTTGAGGAAACATTATCATTTAGCTACGATAATGGTTTTAGAGACATTCATGAAGTTTAAGAGATTTCTAGTCAAAACCCTTTAGAATCTCTTTAGAAAATGATTGTTTTCTAACGACCAATCTTGTAAGTATCAAAACCTGGGTC
>FXXK01001433.1:0-10146 GCA_900184695.1 Betula pendula | reverse complement strand
TAAATTGTTAAGTTTAAGTTGGGTCGTGCATGGGCGAGTTTAATAAATGCTCATATGTTATTGACGTATACTTATGTGAAGGCAACGTCGATGTCATCGTAGGTACCATTATTCTTTTTGGTAGCCTGGCTTGCACTTTATTTGATTCGAGGGCAACTCATTCCTTCATATCATCCTCATATGTAAAATTGTGTAAGTTGAGCATGAAACCCTTAGAACAAACGTATGTGTGACTACACCTATTGGAGATACTGTCACTTGTAATAAGTATGTGAGAGATTGTCAAATTATCATAGGAAGGTAGAACTTTACCATCAAAGTTAGCCGTATTTGAAATGCTTAGATTAGATGTCATTCTGGGCGTGGATTGGCTATTGAAGTATAGGGTATTGACTCTAGAGCGAAGGAAGTTATATTTCGACCTCTTGATGCCGAGGAGTTCAATTTCTGCAGGTCTCGTGTATGATCTACTTCACCGCTCCTTTTTGCACTTCAAGCAAGAAAATGTGTTAGAGATGGTGCTCAAGCCTACTTGGCTGATGTTACACCCAAGCCTGAGGTTAAAGCAAGGTGGGAAGATATTCCAGTTGTGCGTGACTTTCCGGATGTCTTTGCCAAGATTTCAGGATTACCTCTGGATCGCGAAATTGAATTTACCATTGAATTATTGCTGGGAACTCAGCCTGTTCACAAGGCTCCGTATCGTATGGCTCTAATAGAATTGAGAGGATTGAAAGAACAACTTCAAGAACTATTGGACCGAGGGTTCATTCATCCAAGTGTGTCACCATGGGGAACGACTGTACTATTTGTGAAGAAGAAAGATGATTCAATGCGGATGTGCATAGACTATCAGGAGTTGAACAAAGTGACAATCAAGAAAAAGTACCCCTTACCAAGGATTGATGATTTATTTGATCAACTCAAACGTGCTTTTGTATTTTCAAAGATTGACTTATTATTGGTATAACACCAGCTCAAAGTGCGAGATGAAGAAGTTTTGAAGACAGCTATTCACACACGATATAGCCATTATGAATTTCCGGTTATGCCATTTGGGTTAACTGATGCACCATTAGTGTTTATGGATCGGTTTATTGTTGTTTTCATTGGCAACATCCTTATCTATTCAGCAAATCACCAAGAGCATAAAGAACAATTGAAGATGGTCATGAAAATTTTGAGGGAAAATAAGCTATTTGCCAAGCATAAGAATGTGAGTTTTGGATCCAAGAGGTGTCATTCTTGGGGCATGTTGTTTCCAAGATGGTCTTGTAGTTGATCCCAAGAAGATTGTAGTCATTGATGAATGTGAAGCAGGCTTTCAAGAGCTAAAACAGAAATTGGTGTATGCACCTGTGCTTGCGCTACCAATGGAATTTGTTTCATAGGTATGTGGGATGGAGAATGTACTAAACAGAGAATTCATTTCTTAAAAAAAGGAGTTTATGTAGTAGTGTTGCTTTATGCAAGAATGGTATAACAGATCTCTGGGTTCTTAATGCTTGCAAGATAGATTGAAAGAAAGCATGAGATAGTAATTATCCAGTTTGATGTCATGATAATTTTGATACCTTTTATGCAGTGGGTGGGGAGGTTATAATGCGCTCGCACACTCTGAAGTATAATTGGGGAGAAAAAATATCCTCCATTTGAATTTTGTGTTACGGTGCTAAAGGTTGCGAATACCATTGAGTATCAAGTTATTTTCATGCAGAACTCTTTTATTTTTTTGGTTATTATATCTTTCTGATTTATTGAGATCACACGATACGATGTGGATGGCTAGAAACTAATATAAAATTGGCAGGGGACAAACTGATAGTAGAGTTGTCTCTTACCACGATCTTGTATTGTAAGATGTCCTAACTTGTTTCGAGTGGCTGATGCTTTGAAGTAGAATAGTATTGTTGAGTTACTAGACAAATGAGGCGCGTTACAGATATGATCTATTAGAACAATAGTTTGCCACTTGTGCAAATTGAACAAAGTATTGGTGGGGGAAATCACCTATGTTAATGGCACCATTTGGTTGTGCAATAATTGTCGAAGTCAAGGATCAAGCAAGCAATATGATAATGACTTAAGAGTTTTATTGAAATAAATAAGCTTAGATGAATGTCCTATATAAAGATCGAATTTTGTGATTTCAATGACATTTCAATGCTACAGCTATAATGGGACCTCTTTAGGGCAATGGTTCCTAATTGAATGCGGGTGATTTTCATTATTAAGTGACCTACATGTAGTGACTGAATAAGAAGCAATGATAATCCCTATGATAGAATGCTATAATAAATCTTCATAAGTTACAACCATATCCTAATAGCCGAGGGATCTTAAATAACGAATATGTGCAGTCTTATGTCAGGGCAATTTGAAAGATAGAAAATTTGGTAGAGAGCGAGAACGTAATGTGGTCGTGTTGCTGACACAATATTATTGCACGAGGCATAGTCCTTCGTTCTGTCTACATATTATTGTTGTAATCCTCTCTACAAAGTCATACATGTCTGAACTTCAATCCGTTCGCCCCGTAAGATCTATGTGAGGGAGAAATGGATCAAAGTGCTCATGGATTTCGTTAGTTAGGGTTGCCTAACGCGATCCTTCCTTCATTATAATGGTCATAAGAACTTGACATTATTTTTGGTGCAAGTGATGCGACACTCTGAAGGCTACACATAAGAAAGTGCTATTTCATAAAGTCTGCAGTCTATAAGTATCAATTATATCAAACCTAGGAAAAACTTGCAAGCTATGTCATGTCTATGAGAAATATGGTCAGACTCATGGAGTACCAGTTTATATCTGTATCAGACGGGGGTGCTAGAAATTCACATCTAAGTTTTGGTTGAGAACTCATAGATGCAATGGAAACCAAGCTGTGTTTTAGCACGTCCGTATCACCACAAACAGATGGGCAATCAGGAAAGAACAAATTCAGACAGCTCTTATATTAAGTATGTTAATCAGGCTGTTGGGTTGACTTCAGAAAAGAGTAATTGGACTATAATTTATTTGCATATAATCAGTTGTAGTTATGCTAAACAACAGCTATTCAAGCTAGCAAAAATTGGATACGTATGGAGTCTTATATGATGCCCATCATATTATGTAGATAATTAACGTCTGTAGCATGTACGCCACCGTGATGATGCGGTTTCCATTTAAAATATATATGTATATATATATATATATATTATATATCTATAATATATATACTTATATATATATATATATATATGTATATATATATATATTATATATAATAAATATATCGTATTGAAATTTGGTGTCGCACAAGTTATGGTATCAGAGCAATTTTTCATTTGGGACCATTGTGAGAGATAGCTTGTTTAGATTGTCTAAGTCTAGAGTATAGTGTCGGAGCTATAAGAACTTAAAAAGCTTAAAGAGAAAATAAATTGTTAAGTCTAAGTTGGGTCGTGCATGGCCGAGTTTAATAAATGCTCATATGTTGTTGACATATACTTATGTGACGGCAACGCTTATGTCATCGTAGGTACCATTCTTCTTTTCAGTAGCCTGACTTGCACTTTATTTGATTCGGGTGCAACTCATTCCTTCATATCATCTTCATATGTAAAATTGTGTAAGTTGAGCATGAAACCATTAGAATAAACGTATGTAGAAGATTGTCCAATTATCATAGGAGGTAGAATGTTGCCAGCAAAGTTAGCCGCATTTGTAATGCTTGAATTCGATGTCAATTTGGGTATGGGTTGGCTATTGATGTGTGGGGCAAGTATTGACTGTAGAGCAAAGGAAGTTGTATTTTAGCCAATCAACAAGGCTCTGTATCATATGGTCCAACATAATTGAGAGAGTTGAAAGAACAGCTTCAAGAACTGTTGGACTGAGGATTCATTCATCCAAGTGTGTCACCATGGGGAGCTCCAGTATTATTTGTAAAGAAGAAGGATGGTTCAATGTGGATGTGCATAGACTATCATGAGTTGAACAAAGTAACGATCAAGAACAAGTATCCTTTACTAAGGATTGATGATTTATTTAATCAACTTAAGGGTGCTTCTGTGTTTTCGAAGATTGACTTAATGTTGGGATATCACCAGCTCAAGGTTCGAGATGAAGACGTTTCGAAGACAGCTATTCGCACACGGTACGGCCATTATGAATTTCTGGTCATGCCTTTTGGTCTAACTAATGCACCTTCCATGTTTATGGATTTGATGAACCGTGTGTTCCATAAGTACTTGGATTGATTCGTTGTTGTTTTCATTGATGACATTCTCATCTATTTGGCTAATCACCAAGACCATAAAGAGCATTTGAAGGTGGTCATGGAAATTTTTAGAGAAAATAAGCTATTTGCCAGGCTCAAGAAATGTGAGTTTTGGATCCAAGAGGTGTCATTCTTGGGGCATGTTGTTTCCAAAGATGTTCTTGCAGTTGATCTGAAGAAGATTGAAGCTATTGTTGAATGGGAGCGACTGACTAACGTCCGAGAGATTCGTAGTTTCTTGGGCTTAGTGTGTTATTATCGGAGATTTATCAATGGATTCTCTGCATTGTTCGGACCTCTAACCGCCCTCACCAGGAAGAATGCTCCATTTGTATGGAGCGATGAATGTGAAGCAGGCTTCCAAGAGCTAAAACAGAAATTGGTGTTTGCACTTGTGCTTACGCTACCAATGGAATCTGTTGGATATATTGTCTACATAGATGCATCCCGAAAGGGCTTGGGGTGTGTGATTATGCAAGATAGTAAAGTCGTGGCTTATGCTTCAAGATAGTTGAAAGACCATGGGAAGAATTATCCTACTCACGATTTGGAGCTAGCTACTGTATTTTATGCCTTGAAGATTTGGAGGCATTATCTCTATGGTGAACGATGCGAAATTCACACCGACCATCAGAGTCTCAAGTACATTTTCACGCAGAAAGATCTGAATATGAGACAACGAAGATGGCTAGAACTGATAAAAGATTATGACAATGAGATGTTTTAACATCCTGGTAAAGCCAATGTGGTGGCGGATGCCTTGAGTAGAAAGTCTTGTAGTGCTGAAAATGAGCCGACGTCAGATATTGATCTATTGGCACAACCAGTTTGCCAATGTGCAAATTGACAAAGTATTAGTGGGGAAATCACCTATTATGGCAGCCATGGTTGTTCAACCATTGTCGAAGTCAAGGATCTCAAGCAAGCACAAGATAATGACTTAGAATTACAGAAAATAATTGATGAAGCAAAAGACAATGAGACTTCAAGATTTCATGTCACCTTTGATGGGATTTTGAAGACCAAGGACGGGAGAATTGTAATGCCTAATGATGATGAATTGAAGAATGAAATCCTTGATGAAGCACATCAATCGAAGTACACTATCCATCCGGCTAATACGTAGATGTATCAAGACTTGAAAAAGAAGTTCTAGTGGAGCGGAATGAAGCGTTCTATTGCAAAATATGTGGCACGGTGTCCTTCGTGTCAGCTTGTGAAAACTAAACATCAGCGTCCTACTGGGCAACTTCAACCATTGGAAGTACCTATGTGGAAATGGGATCAAGTTGCTATGGATTTTGTTGTTGGTTTGCCTAAGGCACCTAGTGGTCAAGATGCAATATGGGTGATTATTGATAGGCTTACGAAAAGTGCTCATTTCCTACCGTTCAAGATCATAGATTCGATGGAAAAAACTTGCGAGCATGTATGTTCGGGAGATTGTCAGACTCCATGGAGTACTAGCTTCTATTGTTTCTGACCGGGATGCTCGGTTCACATCTAAGTTTTGGCTGAGACTGCAAGATGCAATGGGAGCCAAGCTGTGTTTTAGCATGGCATATCATCCACAAACCGATGGTCAATCCGAGAGAACAATTCAGANACCGTTCAAGATCATAGATTCGATGGAAAAAACTTGCGAGCATGTATGTTCGGGAGATTGTCAGACTCCATGGAGTACTAGCTTCTATTGTTTCTGACCGGGATGCTCGGTTCACATCTAAGTTTTGGCTGAGACTGCAAGATGCAATGGGAGCCAAGCTGTGTTTTAGCATGGCATATCATCCACAAACCGATGGTCAATCCGAGAGAACAATTCAGACTCTTGAAGATATGTTACGGTTGTGCGTGCTTGACTTTAAAGGTAATTGGATACAACATATGTCTTTAGTTGAGTTTGCCTACAACAACAGCTATCAAGCTACAATTGGCATGGCACTATATAAAGCTCTATATGGAAGAAAATGCATATCGCCTTTGTATTGGGATGATGTTGGTGAAAGTCAAATACTCGGGCCAGAAATGATACAAGACACAAAAGAGAAGGTTGCAATTATTCGAAAGCGAATGCTCACAGCTCAAAGTAGACTGAAAAGTTACACAAATAAACACCGCCGCAAGCTGGAATTTGATGTTGAGGACCTTGTGTATCTTAAAGTATCACCTATGCGTGGTGTGGTCCGTTTTGGC
The DNA here is from genome assembly GCA_900184695.1 of Betula pendula. Classification (NCBI taxonomy): domain Eukaryota; kingdom Viridiplantae; phylum Streptophyta; class Magnoliopsida; order Fagales; family Betulaceae; genus Betula; species Betula pendula. Next base: position 3,686 of record FXXK01001433.1, on the reverse strand, counting down.
AAGAAAGAAAAGCTCAGTCCACGCTATGTCGGACCTTTTCGTGTTATTGGCACTGTTGGCCCTGTAGCTTATGAAGTTGAATTACCACCTGAATTGGCTAATATTCACAATGTTTTTCACGTATTGCAGCTACGAAAGTGTGTGCATGATCCACAACATATTATTAATTATGAACCACTGGATATTCAGCTGAACTTGACTTACGAAGAGCAGCCGATTCATATATTGGATCACAAAGAACAACAATTGAGGACTAAAGTCATCCCACTTGTGAAACTTTTATGGAGGAATCACGATGTTGAGGAAGCTTCATGGGAGCTCGAATTGGATATGCGGACTCGATATCCACACTTGTTCATGTGATCAGGTATATTTCCTCTATATGAGCTCATGTATACTTCATGTCATATGAAATGAGTTTTGAATTGCTTGTATGAATACATGTGTGTATAAGCAATTTTGATTGCGAAATTTTTATAAGGAGGGAGGGATGTTATATCCGAGATATGAATAGAGGAATTTATTAACTTGTTTATGTAAATGAATTAGTGGAATTAATAACAAAGAGTAAGATAGTAATTGAAAGTAAGAAGAATGGACAAAAGACACAGAAAAAGTTTCAAGAAGTTATTCCACTCAAATCTGTAATTTCAAAATGACCTTATTGGATTAAAATGATCATAAATTTTAATCCCAAACTCTGAATGAAGCAAAATTTATGTCATTGGAAAGCTAACTCAAAATTCTACAACTTTATAGTTTATGACTTTTTCCAATTACACATTTTTGAGGGTCAAATTATCCTGCCAGTAGGTATCGTCCGCAGGAGTAGTGATTTTTCCATTGGAATCAGAAATTTCAGACTGACCTTGTTAGATTAAAATGATCATAACTTTTGACTCAGAACTCTGATTGAGACAAAATTTATGTCATTGGAAATATAACTCAAAATTATACAACTTTGTAGTTTATAACTTTTCCTAATTTCATCGTTTTGGGGGTTAAATCGGCCTGGCAATAGGTCTCATCCGCAGCTCGTTTGCAATTGCGTCAGGACGAAAGTTGCTGCCTCTCAGGCAGTAGCTTCCGTCTGTAGCCCATCCGCAGCAAGGTCCGGACGCTGTGAACAGTAATGCGATATAAATGGGCTGAAACATGAATTTTTCAGCGCATTCTCTCATTTTTCTGAACTAGAACACATTGGAGCTCTCCCCTCTCTCCCAAGGTTTGCTCTAAACCTTAAGAGAGTGATCTTTTAAGGCTTGGGTTGTGATTTCTAACACCGGTAACGTATCCCTCAGTGTTAGATTATCGTTTCCACCGATCATTTGAGGTAAATTCTCAAACCATTGTCTACTTTCTCAAGATTGAGCTATTCACCTCATGTATGTTGCTTAATCTTGATGATTTGTCTAAGAATTTGTTGTATTTGTGGAGTTTGAGCGTTGGATTGAAGTTCCAAAGACCGAGCTTCATACCTTCGAGGTAGGTGTTCAAGTTAGCTAAGTTAGTTGGGTTTTGCTTAGAGTTTTACAAGTTAATCCTAGAGATTCTTTATGGGTTAACTTTGTTAGCATTTAAATTGTGTTTTGAGCTCCATGTATGATATGGGTCTCAATTGGGCTATGTGCTTATGAGGTTACAAGCACTCATTGGTGTATAGAAGTATGTTTTGAGCTATGAGTTATGCCTTATGATCACATGCAATGATGTATTGCAGATTTGTGTGATTAAGACTTGTCATTGGTGTCAATTGTTAAGCATCGAGCGGAACATTGTGAGTATAATTACTCATTGAGAAAAGATACTATTTTTATGCTTTCAAAGATTATATTAAGTTCGACCCAATTGTATGTTATGTTGATGTTTTTATAATGATATCTTGATACCTTTAATTATGTTGAGAAATGCTTGATGAGATATGATTTATGAAATGATGTTAAATGATGCATGATCATGAAAGACAGAAAATGAGATGTTTTATAGCATGAGCATGTGATGATAGTAAAATGATATGATTTTGAAGGAATGTAATGCTCTTATAAAAGTGACAACGGATATGCCCTGATAAAAATGAAAGGGGATATGCCCTTATGAAAATGAAAAGTGGATAGTGCGCTTATGAAGAATGAAAGGGATCAATGCGCTTATGAATATGAATAGGGGATATCAGCCGTTATGATAATGAAAAGGGGATAATGCCGTTATGAAAATGAAAGGGGATAAATGCCCCTGTTATGAAAATGAAAAAGGGGCAGTATTGCCGTTATGAATGAAAAGGGGATATGCCCTTTATGAAAGAAAGGGGATATGCCCTTATGAAAATGAAAGGGGTAATGCCCTTATGAAAATGTAAAAGGGGAATGCCCTTGAACGAAAATGACAGAGATTATGCCCTTTTGAAAATAAAAGGGGATATGCCTTATGAATGAAAAGGGGATATGCCTTTATGAAAATGAAAGGGGATATGCCGTTATGAAATGACAGGGGATATGCCCGTTAATGAAGAATGAAAGGGGATATGCCGTTATCGGAAATGAAAGGGGATATGGCCCTTATGAAAATGAAAGGGGAATATGCCGTTATGATAAATGAAAAGGGGATATGCCGTTATGAAATGAAAGGGATTGCCGTTTGAAAAATGAAAAGGGGGATATGCCGTTATGAAAATGAAAAGGGGATATGCCCCTTTATGCATATTATGAAGGGGATCCTCCCTTAGAAAAAGTGAAAAGGGATATGCCCTTAATGAAGTATGAAAAGGGGATATGCCCTTAGAAATGAAAGAGAATTAATGCCCACTTTTGAAAATGAAAAGGGGAATATGTGCCCTTATGAAAATAATATCCCCTTATGAAAATAAAAGGGGATATGCCCTTATGAAAGCGAAGGGGGTCCATGCCCTTTTGAAAGTTTAAAGTTATATTATGAAATGTATGAATGTGGAAGCATGCATGACAGGTTTATGATTTTGAGAATGTATATGTATTATGTTTTGTGGAATTTCATGCTAGATGTATTGGTATGCATAAGAATTTCAATGGAAAAGAACTTATGTATATGTCTACATCTGGTTGCATATGATGATTTTGAGTATGACTTAGTTATGCCAAAAGTGTTATGTTTCAAATGATTTCATAACTATAGTGTTTACTTCATTAGCTACGTCATGCTTTATTGAAAGATATTTTATAAACCTAATGTAGCTGTTATTGTAAACTAAGTAGAAAATGAAAGATTGGCTCATTGTGAAAACTTAGTAATTTCTTATACCACTGAGACCGTGGACTCATATATCCGCCTGGACGAATGTGGTTAACTTCATGATCACCTAAGATGATGTTGATGTTGCAGGTACTGAGGATCTTGATGATGATCCAGTGGCTGCGTATTTGGGTTATGATTGATGGCGGTGTACGCCCGATGCATTTTGTATAGGTTATAATAGTCTAGCTTTTGTTTTACATCGTGATGTTATATATGTGTAAAACTGATCGATGTATTTTGGCTAGGCAATATGTGGCATTTTTGAGAGCCCTTATGTTGATGTTCAACACTTAAAATGTAAAACTGTTATATATAGTTTATGTCAGCTCCTTCTGTTATATTACTCTCATAGTGTTATTTATTTAGTTTCCGCTGCAATGTTATGATTACTCTGATGTGATATGCTCATATTATGAGAT
>FXXK01001432.1:88828-140270 GCA_900184695.1 Betula pendula | reverse complement strand
TTAGTTGTGATGTCAAGTCGTTTGGGTCGTGGCGACAAGGCTTATACCGTGGATTGCCGGCCTTTTCCATGGGGAAGGTATTAGAGGGTTCAACGGCTGTCCCCTTCTGGTGGTGCCCGGGTGGCGGCCCGCGCCCGCCCGGTGCCCCCGCTCGCGGCGCGGGGGATTGCTTGGTGCTGGACAGCGAGCGCCTTTGGAGAGAAAATTGTCGACGGCGTGATGGAAATTCTTGTCACTCGGGCACGTGGGCTGGCGCGCCCGGGCGCCGTCCACGTGTCTACGCGGCTCGACGGCGTCGATGGCGGGCTGTTGTTTTGTGTAAAAAGAGATGGAGAACTCATTGATCAGTTTATTGCCTTCAGTCCGTGAGAGCGCTGTGGCGGGGCGCAGGCCGTGGTCGATCCTGGATTGAGTCTAATTTTTGTCTGGAAGTGTGGGGGCGGTGGTGCTGTGGCGCGACTGGCACGGCGCGTGAGGGAGCGTTCTGTGAAGTAGTGTGGGGGTCGCTGATTGGGGTGTGGTCCAGTTAGGAAGGACTTGGCATTGCTCCATGTGTTTATGGTTTGTCTTTGGCGTGATAGTAGATGCTCGACTTTAAAGATGTTGAGAGTGTCGGGAAACTGAGTTTGAAGTTTGTGCTTTACACGTTGGTGAACGTGATGGCTGGCACTCATCAATTAGTTTACTTTTGTTTAAATTTGCAGAGTTTTTTGAGCTTATTGTCATTTTTCATTTAAATTATGTTTTCTTGTATACTTGCCTTGATTATCCTAGGTTGCGCGCCTCTGCGCTTGTATTTATACATACGATATCTCATCTACTTATAAAAAAAATGTTGAAGAGAAATGATGTTCACCGTGTGCTTGATGAAGTCTCCATAGTTGAAATGATCTCAATGGGTCTTAAGAAAATTATTATGTTGAATCTTCTTGGGATGAAAATTTTTATCAAATTTCTTAACACAAATCTAACGTTGTTTTTTTGGCATGTGGAGGAAAAATGTTTGAGTTTCTGTGGTCAAGAAAGATTGATCATATTTGAAAATTCTTACGGATGAGTGAAATTTATGACATCAAGTTAAGAGTTGTGAAGTTATTTTATGAAAGTCGGTGACAATAACTTCAGATCTTATATTCAGGATTAATGTTGTAGGGTTGGTTGCAAATTGTTCTCGCTAGTATTCAAGTTACTTCGTTTGTTGGATTCAGATGGCAGAGGGATTGATTGGACATCCAAAGATCAAGGCAAAGAGAACTTTGAGGGCGAGTGCGTTCCAACCCAGGGCAGGAAATCAGGCATAAGATGTGAATATGTGTTTTTTTGATAAGGATCATACAGAATGAAAGAGCATACAAATTTTGAAGATTATTTTTAGAAAATATCTTTTTTTTGTCTACAATAATTTTGCTGTCTCTTCAGTTCGTGAGGTGAAAGAGAGCTTAAACAACTCTTGAACCCACATACGTGGCACTAAGTCTATTGTAAAGTTCCAGGGGAAAGTTCTCAAGTTTTCAAGTTCGATGTTATGTATGGGAGTCCTTTTTCCTTGATAAGAAGTAGTCTAGATGTAAGAGTAATTGCTAATTGTCATTCTTAAGCCCCTCTTGTGTCATTCTTTATAAAAATAATGTAACTTTTAAAATCCACAATGGATTGTGTTTTTTGGACCATCATATTGGATGGTGATCTATATGTTTTTCTAAAATAGTCAGCGATTCATTTGTAGATGAAAGAAGAAGGAGTAGCTTCCAACAAATGACATTGTAGCATTTACTTGTATCTCCGATTAATGATGTGATTTCACGACACAATACGAATGTCAAATGTATTTTACTTAGGGAAATCGGAGCCACGTGAGATGCATGCTACCAAAACCAGCAAGGACAGTCAACACGGGTAGAGTTGGTAGCTGAAATTGAGTCAACAGGTATGACTCATTGTAGAAAACAGTTAGCCCTATTTCGATCTAACCAACCCTTATAATACGATTGGAGTGCTTGATCTATCTGAACAACATGCAGGATCAGCAACCCTTGCTTTAAGACTTATCTAATGGGTTGCCCCAATCCTGTAGCTTAAAGTCGCCCATGACGTAAACCAAAATAACTGTCGATGTCTTTGGCAACAACAAGGGATCTTGTCTTAAGCTCTTCGATCTTGAGCTAATATTGGCACATATAGTAACTCCACTTTGGATTGGTTGGGCACAGTTAATTCGCTCGTACACAAGCAAACAAACTGGTTTCATGCATTTCACAAATTCAATATTTGTGTAGCTTGGATCTTATTTTTAGTTCAAAAAAAAAAAAAAAAAAGAAATTATATCCAATCCTGTCTTGAAACAGTTGACCTACACGTAAAGGTTAACAAGTATCAGTTGTTACACTATTTATGGACTGACCTGCTTTGGTTCTTGCCAAACATCCATTAACCAGGTGAAATACGGCTCCTACTGAACTAACACAAGGAAGAAATTAGTTATAATAAACAAATAGCATTTAAATTTAAAACTCGATCAGTGCTTCAGAAGGACAATGTTCATCCTCAGGAAGGTCACTTCATCCTATGATTCCTTTTGAGTGCTCTACCTCTGGATGTCCATTTGCTCATAAATTTTTTTCTTAATTACTTTCTTAAATATACACGTCTATATAACATTTAGAAGCAGCGCATGACGGATCATCAAGTGTACTTACCGACTTGTTCAAGTTGATGTTTGTGCACTGCTTGTTCTCATGCTCGATATCGGTTGAAATGAACAACTGCAGAAACTTTCTGGTTTCCCTAAATTTTTAATGCTTCTATTATTTTATTTGTCTTTATCGTAACAAATTTCCTCTTTTGAGTGATATTTTATTCCTTTGTTCGTGTTCTTCCTCACACCCTCTTTTGGTCTGGTCTTGGTTTGCTGTTTACCAGATCAGTGCATTTTTGTTTAGCTCTGAATTACCATACAACTTGTTAATGATGTGTTGCATGCATTTAACTGCGCTTTTCTCCTGCTTGTGCAGCGGTGTTGTTATAGCTGAAGGCATGCTCAGTGGTGACAATACTTTCCAAAATGGTAGCCCACTTCTATCCTAGTTCTACAATATGAAGTTCTCGATATACTGTTAAGCATATGGTGAAAAGAAGGCAGTGAGAGTGTTGGGTGCAAAGAAATCGAAACATTGGTAATCTAGAGTGAAATGAGGCTTTAAGTTGAAAATTGGTGCCAGGCCCCCCGCTGGGGTTGGGGGAGAACTATTGACAAAACTAAAAAATCAATGAGGTGGTGAAATATGGAGGATTTGTTTAAAGAATCAATGTTTTGTTTTCGGTTTTTCTTAAGCACGTGACCTGCACATGCTTTTTTAAACGGTAAGGTTGATGGTGATTGACATATTTGATTTCAAGTGAGCAAAGTGTAACTTTTGAAACTATAGGTTGGTCACTCAAACTTAACCCAATTTACCGGTTGGTAAAGTGTAATTAACTCTTTTAAAAAAAAACAGAAATTTGTTCGCAGGAAACTAGATATTTGTTTTGCTTAAGTGATCTTATGATTTTATCTAGGTTATTGATTTTTGATACTGATATTGTTTTGTGATCTGGTGCTACTCATTGTCCTATAAAGAATTTTGTGTGCCTTTAAGAAAGGGTTTCAGCACGTGAAATCTATTAGTTAACCATTTGTATATCCTGTTTTTTATGTTTTTTTGGTATTATGTAGAAGACAATTTTGTTGTATACATTAATACATAACTTTTTACTGTAATTTTTTTTTTTTTTACCAGGATACTCATGGGCCTATCTCATTCTCCTCTATGTTTATATACAAGTTTCCCGTTTCATAGTTGTTGGAGTTCTGTATCCTTTTCTACGTATTTCGGTTTATGGCCTGGATTGGAAAGAAGCTATTATCGCTTTATGGTCAGTGCTTGCGAGGGGCAGTTGCATTGTCACTTTCACTTTCAGTTAAGGTTAGTTTCTGACTTAATGATTTAAATTTTACAACTGTATAACATATGCTAAGTTATGTCTTATTGTTATATCCTTTAACTTTTGAAATTTCTAGATTTATTTTTCTTTTAGGTCTGTTCATTTCTCCATTACTGTGCTGGGGGACTCTAACCCTCAGTCTTCCTTTTACATTTCACATTAATTGCTTAATGCCATTTCATAATTTAAAGCTTATTCCTATTTGAACCATTGTAGCAATGTCATGAATAATATGCAATCCATTACAATATTCATAATTGATGTTGGAAGTATTGGTCCGGCCGGGTTAAAAATAGGTCGTGTTTGCGGGGTTTAGGGGTTTTTGTTGTTGTGGGGCTTAGGGTTCTTTCTTTTTTCATGTTTTTCTATTTAGGTTTCCTTTTGTATACTTCTAGTGTACTTAGGGGCGCCTTATGCTTTTTATAAATTTCTACTTACTTATCAAAAAAAAATATTCATAAAAACCAAAGCCATCTTATGCTTTCATAATTATTCCTTGTTCCTTAGTCATCACCATTTCTAAACAAAACCAATCATTAACAACGTTCCTTTGTAACACATTGCAAGCACGAACTTAAAATAATACCTTTATCTTCATAGTCATCTTTATTTAGACATCATTTCTTAATGCATAAGAGATTGAAAGCAAATAACTTCATCATCTTTGTTCCCATAAACGCCCATGTTAAACTCGATATCTTAACAGGTGTGAGATTGAAAGCATATAACCACATGAACAATTTTGTTCTCAAGCACAATATCTTAACACCATTAAAATCATGGAAAGGACATATAGCCATATTATGCACAAAGTATTCGGCTCTTATGAAACATAATAATCATGCTTTTAAAACAAGGAAATCTTTTATGTTCTTAGTAAGTAATATACTTACAAATATCCTTTGACAGTTGAGAAGGATTCCCAACTCGAGCTTGCACTGCAATGTCACATTGCAATACACCATTAGACTTATACCCAAATCAAAACCCCAACTTTGGTAAAACACCATAGTGCTCGAATACCTTAAGCACTATACTTCTCTTAAAATCTAAAGCAACCTAGGGTTAATTACCACTACACACCCAATTAATCCAATCTTAAAGAAAATCAAGGGTGAACATCAACACCGATGGATTAACCTAGCATAGAGGAAATCTAGGGTTTATAATAAATACTAAAAAATTGACCTAACTCAAGAAATTAGGGTTTTAGTCCATACCTTTGATGAACAGAGAAATCAGAACTCTTAACACCCAGATTCTACAACTCGTGGCTTAGAAATGGTATAGAAATCCACCCTAAAGCTCCAAACCCTAGAACTGGTCGACACCCCCGTGAAGGAGAGCGAGAGAGACAAGGGAGAGTGAGTTTTGTTTTGGTTTCAGCAAATGAAACTGTAACCGGCTATTTATAGTCGAAATCTTGTCTTCCGTTTGAACTGGTAAAATATCCGTTCGAATTGACCTATAATTCACGCAATAAAGCTTCTTCGAAACTATCATAATCGCATCCAATTTGAAGATGTTAAAATTCCATTCGAACTGAACACCCAGTTACAAATCTGTTCGAATTGAACTTAAAACGCCACTTAGAATGGAACGATATGCCAAACCTTAAAGCTCCCCAGTTGAAACAAACCTAAGTTTGAACGACACTTAGAACGGTTGGCTCGGCCAGCCTTCTAAATTCTCCAGTTCGAACTGGACTTAGAACGGAATGCACCGGAACATCACTAGAATTCACCTTTCGAACTAACTTGGAATGGAAATTAGAATGGACGCCTTGATCAAAAACTTTGCAACGCCTCTCATAATGTCTTATGAGAATACATCTATTGCATTAGACTTCATAACACATACATTATCGCTCTTGAAAACATATATAATGAGAGTAAACTAAACACATGTAGAGCTGACAAATAAAACTCTAAATGATTAAAGCTTTTACACATCAAAAGAATGGCTGTACAAAATTCGTCATATGCGACACGAGCCATATACATCAACACTGATCATGAACATATCATAATGATGTACCAAAAAATAGACTAATAAAAGCTAGTCTATACAAAAAGATGCGGCACCCCACAATCTCAATCGTAGTAGCTCAAGTGGTAGGCTACGTGATTCTCATCAACGTTATTAGTACCTGCATCAACAATATCTATGCAATTGTGTAGATTTCCACCATGACACAGGCGGATATAAGTTAGTAAACAGTTCTTAGTTAGTAAAACCCACCGACTTTTCACATAGAGCCGACTAATCATTTTTACAAGAGTTTACAATAACAACTACATTGGCTTGACATTATTTTTAAAAATATAACGTAGCTGATGAAGTAAACATTGTAGTTATAAATCTTTATAAAACATATTATTTAGGTGAGAATGTATAAGTATGTTTCAATCTCTCACTTGGAAGCATACACATACAAACCCATATATATTGTAAATATATCATATAATTTAGCTACACGCATGTACATGTATTCTATCCCCTTCTGGCGAAACACATGCATATAAGCATATCTAAGCAACAAATCATAAAACATCATATGCAACTAGCCGTAATGGTGTATATATGCTATTTTCCATTCAAACACATAGGCATAGTGAAACATCTAGCATGAAAGCCCACAAAAAGCAACATATAAAACATCTCATCAAATATCATGAAATCATAAACACTATGCCATACATGCTTTTTATAAAACTCTTTTTGCTTTTGAACTCATACATACAGTCAACTGACCCCTGTAATCCAAATCTAAATACATATAGTCCACTGACCCATATAATTCAGGTCCAAGTACATACTGTTTACCGACCCTCGTAATTCGGGTCTAAATGCATACAATCAACTAATCCAGGTCCAAATACATATAGTTAACTGACCCCTGTAATTCAGGTCTAAAACCTTTACTCTAACATTCACTTTTCATTTACATTTAGACTCATGGTCATCATATAAAATAATCAAGCCATGATTCATATCATCAAATGCATTAAACAATAATCATTTCAATACTGTCAATCATTTATCCACCATCTTCGTAATACTATAATAAATCTCATAAAATATTCATCAACATCATAAAATCATCAAAATTATTGGACATCGTAATACCATAATAAATCTCTTCCCGTCTTTGACCCTACACTGAATGCCAAAACTACCCAATGCCACAAAATACAAAGGCTGATGTTTTGGACACCGAATAAGGCCAATATCTAAGACCTAATGACATCAATATGCGCCACAAACACATCAAATATAATGGGCTTGAGGGTAAAATGAAAGAGCTCACGAGGTTCATATACTTAAGTTCCTTAGCGTGTCTCCGGATAGTATTATAAACGTTTTTCATATCCAAAAATATCACAAATTTCCAATAACCCTAAAGTCACTTCAATATACAATTTTTTTTTTTTTTATAAACATTTTTCATATCCAAAAATATCACAAATTTCCAATAACTCTAAAGTGACTTCAATATAAAAGATTTTCTGTCAAGTTTCCCAAAATCGCATGATACATGTTGAAATATCTATTCAAATAAACTGAATAGTACAATACATCATCAAATGGTAAGATTGATGCTCACCATTTGTGAGTTAAAAACTCTTGCATTTCCTCATATTAAATAATAAAAACTATGAAATTTTCACTAATTTTCAAGTGAAAAGGATAACGTATAATATTTTATGGACAAGGGCTATATCTTTTATTTCTCGCCAAGGGACTTGCTAAGTGCATAATTCCATAGATAGTGTTCTAAAATGGAATTTAAGCAAGTAGATGCTTTCAAGCAATAATATTTGTTTTTCCAAAATTCCATTACCTATATTGCAAGCACAATTCAAGAAATACTCTTGAGTGCTTCAAATGAACTTAACTAGAGCCTAACCAAGAGTAATTAAACCTATGAAGATAGGTACAATAACTAAAAGCTACAACTAGTTGACTGAAAATCAAAAATGGAGTAAGTAAGAAAAACCAAAAGATCGTTACTGATTTAAGCGGGAACAACGACAACATATTTCTGTTGAGGAATAGTCCTACATCGCCTGTGACAAGACCTTGGACATGTTTATAAGGAAGGAGCAACCCTCACCTATTGAGCCAGTTTTATAAGATGAGTTAAGCCCACAATTTCTTCATAGTATCAGAGCTTACCACAAGGACGAATGGGCCTGCACTACTTACTCCGTGATAAAGACCAGGAAAAATATCAGCCTGCACGTGAGGGAGGGTGTTGAGAAATAGTCCCACATCGCCTGTGGACAAGACCTTGGGCATGTTTATAAGGAGTGGATAACCCTCTCCTATTGAGCCGGTTTTATGGGACGAGTTAGGCTCACGAATTTCTTCTTCACTTAATAGCATGGTAAGTCCAGGGTCCAACTCCAACAACTAAGCTTTGTATGATAGCCCCTAAACTAAAAGTGTTCCGCCCCAAAATCCAAAGTGAAGTCCTCGTTTGATTGGTTGATAACAATATGCACAAAGCTTTTAGCTTGAACTGGTTGTTATCTACCCAATCAAAGTTGCAAACCTCTAATTTGTGGTCTAAATTACATGCTTGCATACTCAATTTACGAGGCAACAATTAGATGAATAAAAGCCCCAAATGACTCTTAAATCCTAACTTTATAGGTATAAATTCTCAACTTACTCACAATCTAGTGTTAGTTCAACCCAATTAACGATTTAGACCTCCAGCTAGCGACTTTAGTTTCATGATGTCACGATAAACTTGAGAAAACAACTGGATTAGAAAGCCCTAACATAGCCCCTGTTTGGCACCCTTATTCATTAATTAATCCCAAGTCAGTCAAACGCAAGCTTAATGGAACATCCAAACTTATAGTTTGTGTCTTCAATTTCATAGACCAACAAAATTCTTAAATCATGCATACTTGAAACTCTAACTTTGATATTCCTTAAGCTCACACCAATACAATTGAAATCAAGTAAAAATAAGACTATAATATAAAACATCCCGCTTGATACCATACATGTGGTGGTTCAATTTGACAAAAAAGCCAGAAAATTGTCTTTTAGGTTCAGGCTGAACCGGCAGTTTCGGGCAGCATGGAGATGACACAGATAGAATTGTGGGTGGGGCCTTCGTGATGGTATGGAGAAGGAATCTCATGCAATTTGAATGAGAGAAGAGTCTTAGTTCGGTAGGTCGAAGTAGCTTCGCCGTTTCCCAGCAATGTTGGGCAAAATGCTAGCTGGGCTTAACTGAAAGTAACTTGGCTGGCCTTGAGTGGTTCTTCTTGCAAGGAATGTTGGTAAGTGCTGAAATGGGAGAAGTCGTAGTTGGGATTTGGCGACCCTTAACATAAAAGGTGGCTGGCGGTGGTGTAATTAGTTTTGGTGTTGGTGTGAGGACTTGGTGGATAACGTGCTGGTGATTGTGTTCATGTGTCTACAAGGCATGGAAAAGAGAAAATTTGGCTAGAGAAATATCAAGGAAAAGAGAAACAGAGTGGCTGGGAGCGGGAATGGGGAATTGGGGGGAGATGGGGGTGACATGGGAGTTATGATCACAATTACAAGACTTGGGGAGAATTTTACTGAAATGTCCCCATATAATTACTAAATTGATTGCACATCTCAAGGACTAATTTTTCTCTAAAATAAAATACGTATCAAACAACTCAATAACATTTGATACTGTAACCTCAATTAAAATGATATACTAACTCAAATCCCAATTTAAAGATTATAATAGCTTGAGTGCTACAAAACAAACATGGGAACTACCTCATTTCCTTTTTCTTTTTTTCCCTTAAACCCCCCCCTCTCTCTTTTCTCCACCTTAGTTTCTGCTCTCTTAAGATCTGTTTAGGTAACCATATCAGGAGTTCGAACTTGATCATTCACGTTATATGTCTCTATCCAAAGAACTGATATATCTCTTTTCTCAAAGATTCTATCATGGCAGAAACTATTCAGCTAAACTATAGTAACATTTATATTTAAAATAGCAGTCTACTGGAAAAATTGCTTTATGGAGAATTAAGGACTCCATTACAGAGGAAATCAACTGTCTAAAAAAAAAAAAAATGTCTTGATGTTCTTGGTGTCTAAAGTGTGTCCAGAAGTTTCTAAACTTTTTTCTTTTTAAAAAAGAAAATCTTCCATTTTTGGATATGTTTAAAGTATGCTTATAATATCAGCACCTCATATGGATATGTCTCCATTGTAGAAATATATCTGCTACTTAGGTACCTTGTTCTTTAAATGTTTCTGTATGTTATAACTTGTCTTTTTATATAACTTTATAAAATTTTTATGAACTTTGTATTGCGAAGTACATTGATCTGCATTTTTTGGCCGAATATGTTCTTTACTGTCTTTACGATTGTTAGAAGAGTTATTAGGGTTTGTGAGAGTTATTAATGTTGTGGTTATTTTGGTCATTGTCATATTTCTCAAAACCTATCTAATAAGATGTGTGAGGTAGGCTACGTAACAGCAACGAGCCTTCACCATCTCTCTAAACCTTTCATGCAAACTACAACATGGCATCAGAGTGTGTTTAGGATCCTGCTCTAAACCCCTCGTTTGTAGTCTTGGTTTTTCTTCCTTGTGGATGACGATTGATATCTTAGTGTTGGTGTTTATAGTCCCAGTGGTAGCACCGCCAATCTGGCTTAACCCACACGGGCCGTGCCTTGATAAAACTCTAAAAGAGCTGTTCATGTTGACTGGGAAAATCTCCAGTGTGAAAGAAAAACAAAAACAAAAAAAAAAAAAGGAAAAGAAAAAAATGGATTTTGTTTGTTCTTAGGAGGTGTCAGGTCAACTTTGGTGGTTTAGTTTGGTTCTGTGATGTTTTTTGATGCTTCTGTGTTGTCTCTCAATAGTTTTCGTGGTCGGCGGTATTCTCTGTGGTGCTTTGTGGTTTTCCAACGAAATCTAGCAATTATAGGTGGTTTTCTTGGTTTCCAGCGGCTTTTGTGGTGTTTAATGGTGATTTTTTGTGTTCTTCGGCAGCTGTTGTGGTGTTCACCAGCCTTTTTTTGTGCTCTCCGGTGAAGTATGAGGTGTTCTAAGGTGTACGGAGGCTGTAGTTGGTGTTGCTGGCGAGCTTTGGTTGTTTCCGACGAGGTTTGATTGTTGCCGAAGAACTTCCGGTGTGTTGGTAGAGACAAAGATCCCTATTTGGTTCTCGCTTGGTGGCTGTTCACTATTGTGGATAAGGATAGTCTCAAGTCATTTGTTTGTGTTAGTGACCGGTTCAACTCTCTTTTGTCCGGTTCTTCACCTTTTTCAGCCAGTTATGTATTTTCTTTGGCTGGTTCAGTGCATTTATTGGTCCGGTTTAGTGTGTTTTTTAACCAGTTCAGAGCATATTCTGACCGGTTCAGAGCATATTCAGACCGTTTCATTGATTTTCCTTTCAGTTCAGTACTTTCTTTGGCCGGTTCTTGCTATTTCTTGACTGGTTCAGATGGTTTTTCAGCCGATTCAATTGTTTTTCGGCCCGTTCAAGTGGTTTCTTAATCGGTTCAAGTGGTTTATCGCTTGATTGGGCTATGTGGAGCAACCATTAGGTTTATTGTTCAGAGGGAGTAGTATTGTTTACAAGTTGTCATTGTTGGTTTTTCGTTGTTGTATCCATCCAACGTTGTTGTTGGTTGTGGTTGACTATTGTTTGTTGTATTGATCATCAATCAATCGTTGTAGTTGGCTATCGAGATCCGACCGGCCGTGGTGTTTTGCGGTGGGTTTCGATCGGTTCTTGGTGTTTTCTAGTGAGATCTGACCGGACTTGGTGTTTTGCGGTGGGTTTTGACCGGTTATTGGTGTTTTTAGTTGAGATCCGACCGCTTGTTGCAGTTTTCTGGCGAGTTTTCAACCAGCATTGGAGATTTTAGCGAGGTTTCATTTGGTGTTGGCTTTTTGTGGAATTTCAGCTTGTTTATGTTTGGTTTTGCGCATTTTTTTTTTTGGGCTTTGTATTGTGTGCTCCAAGCTGTTCCAACTTGATGGGGAGTATTAGAGTATGTTTTTCATTTGCTTGTTTCTTTCAAGCTGGGCTTATATAATATATATGCTACAGCTTGAGAGGGAGTGTTAGAAGAGTTATTAGGGTTTGTGAGTGTTATTAGGACTCTGGATATTTTGGCCNTACGTAATAGTAATGAGCCTCCACCATCTCTCTAAACCTTTCATGCAAACTACAACAACGATATCATTCATGAATTCTAGGGAAAGACTCATATTGAAGTTGAAAGGCTGTCTTTACCCTTTGAAAGTTCTATATTTTTTTATGAAATTCTAGTTTTAGAAATAAGTCGGCAAAGAATCATGAAAACGATGCTCAAAACTGTGCTTGGCACCCTTACCCTTGTGATACCATAAAATCCAATTTGAAAAGTCCAATGGCCCCAGGTCAGGCATAACAGGTTTAGTTTTTTCTAGACAAAGCTAATTAGATCATAGTATGTCCCTTGGTGTCCATTATGAACATTTCGATATCAATCATGTTTATGCATTTTTGGTTCCTTGTATGTTGCTTCGGATTGATATACTCTTGTGGTTGTTTCAGCGTTCTAGTGACAGCTCAACAGAAATCAGTTCCAAAACAGGAACTCTGGTATGTTTTTGAAGCATCTTGATTATATTTTTCGTTCGACAGATTTACTAATAAGGAATCTTGGAAGCTGAAGGGGGGGGGGGGGGTTGGGGGTTATAAAAACTAGAAATTAGTTACTTAAATTTATTGATATATTTACATAAATTTTTTTTACCACAGTTCGTTTTCTTCACCGGTGGAATCGTATTCTTGACACTAATTGTGAATGGTTCAACAACACAGCTCATTTTACACCTTTTAGATATGGATAAGCTATCGGCTGCAAAGGTGAGGACCGGAATAATAAATTTTGTGTTTATCTTATTTTGGTATATTGAATACATAATCTAGAATTACATTAAGTTGTTTGCTTAATAGTATGAGATATTTCCTATTAGCTTATGCTGGCCTGTGAATCAGGTAAATGTCATGAAGAATATCTAAAATGTTTCAGATCATAGACATATGCTTTAGACTTTCTCCTATTAGGGTTCTGTGACTGAAATGAACATGGCTAGGGTTACTGACTTATTACTGAAAAGTTAATAAATTCTTCATTACATTTAACAAGAATTTAGGTCATATCTATGTCATGTGTTACAGCGAAGTTATCTAAAACTCTGACACATTTTCGTGCTAGTGACTTGCTCAAGTCTACATAACTTATTGAATTTAATGTTTTGATTCGACTTCAAGTTATATATTTTGAACCTACATGTAATTTATCTGCAAAGTTATCAGGTTAGTCTTCTCTAGTTGCTGAATGTCAGTTGATGTCTATATTACTGGCAGTTAATTTTGAATATGGCCTTTCTATATATTGGTGCTGCTATATTTTTGGCAAAAGTTAAGCCTCAGGAACATTTCATATGTTGCTGCTTCCTGCTTTTGAGATTGTAATTTCTTACAGATTCTGGTATATAGTTCTGCGGCCTTTTGCTGACTATCAAAGTATTCTGAGGTTTCTTTTTATCTTCATTTGGGTGATGGGGGGTTGCAGACTTCAAATCTTTTTAAAATGTTGTTTCTATGACGAGATTTTTCTCACATAGTTAGGTCCGCAAGCTTTGTCACTGCCCAGTATACTTGTTTCTTTTTCCTTTTTATGTATTAAATTTTTTTACTAATCCAATCAAAAAAAGACTGGGACACTGCTGTCATTTGTTCAAGGAGCTTTCTTTCCATAAAAAATATGTGCAGTGTTCCTAACAACTTCTCTTCTTTCTGCTAGATTGAGCTTCTCTTGGTCAATTCTTATAATAGAGTTATGGCTCATTCGCCTGCATGGGTCCTTTATTAGGAAAGCCATCTCCTTAAGAGATCCCATTCATAACATCTAACATGCTTATGAGTGACGGACCTGTATTCAGCTTCCACACTAGATCTTGTCACCACATTTTGTTTTGTACTCCTCCAAATAACAAGATTATCTCCTACAAAGGTGCAAAACCCAGACATTTATTAAATCGTCATTTATTTTAAAAGCTTAAGCTTATAAGAAATGATAAATTTAATCATTTAATTTATATTATAAAACTCTTATTCACTTGTGCATTCAAACTTACCCTTAATTAGTGAGACTCAACACTTTGAATATTTAATTGAAATGGGAGGTGAATGACAGAGTCAAAATTCGAACTTAAGATCTTTGCTCTGATACCATGTTAAATCACCACTTATCTCAAAAGTTTAAGCTTACAAGAAGAGGGAAATTTAATCATTTTTTTTTAATATTGATTAATCATTTAATCAATATTTTAACAAGATTTACCTTTAATCAAGATAATTACCAGCCAAATTTGCATATGGAAAAATGACAATATCAAGGGATTTGAATGGTGATAGGGTTTCGGGCCCTGATGACTTTTCTATGGCTATTTTTCAAAAGTGTTGGAAGGTTGTGAAAGAGGACATATTGGCAGCTTTATGGAGTTCTATAGTTGGAGAAAGTTTGAGAAGAGTTTTAATGCTACATTTGTCTTCCTTATCGCAAAAAAGGCAGGTGTTGAGGATATTAATGATTTTTAGCCTATTAGTTTAGTTGGTGGTGTATATAAAATAATCTCCAAGGTTCTGGCAAATAGGTTAAAATCGGTTTTGGGAAAGATAATATCAAATTCTCAGAATGCATTCATAAAAGGTATACAAATTTTGGATTCAGTTATGGTTGCTAATGAATGTTTGGATAGTCGAAGAGATCAGGGGAACCAGGAGTGTTGTGTAAATTGCATTTGAAGAAGGCATATGATCATGTTAACTAGGAGTTTTCGTTATATTTGCTAGAGATATATGGATTTAAGGACAAATGGAGGGATTGGATGGGGCATTGTATTTTTACGGTGCGGTTTTCCATTCTTATTACTAGTTCACTATCTTGTTTCTTTAGTAGTTTTTGTGCATTGAGACAGGGGAACCCGTTGTCACCAGTATTGTTTGTTGTTGTTATGGAGGCACTGAGTAGGATGATGACTGGTATGGTGGATAGGGGACTGCTGCTTGGTATTTTGGTGGGGTCAAGGAATAATGAAGAAATGTTAGTGTCCCATTTCGGCGAGCCGGCTACGACCGTTGCCTTGTCTGCATCGTTGGCCCCCATCCGTGCTCCTGAGCCTTCGCCGGTAATTGTTAAGCCGGCTCTGGTGAAGGATTTGGGATTTCCAAACGAGTTTGTGTCGTCGACCTCTTCTGTTGCAGCTTCAGATGCCTCGCCGTCGACCTTTTTTGTTGTGTCGGCTCTTGCCATGGTCTCAGAGGGGCCGGGTTTGGGTGTGGGTCGTAGTCTGAAGGGGAGTTCAGTCTTTTCAGACTTTTTGGTCAAGCCTTTGAAGATGCTATCTGGGCCGGAGAGGCCGGAGCTGTGTTTGGGAAGGTTATCGGGAGGCTCGGAGGACCCTCAGCCTTCGGCCGAGTTGCCTGGGTGGGAGCTGGCCTTGGCTCCAGATTTGGCGGTTTCAGGGTGCTCTGTTGCTGCCGATATTGTTGATACTGTGGACCCTCTGCTCAATCAGTCTGTTGGCCTTGACAGCTCGGGTGGAGTTTTGCCCTCCTCATCCTTGGGTTCCTTTTCTAGTTCCTGTCTGGAGTTGGAATTATGTTCTGAGGATCCTCCTCCTTTGCTCTGCTGCCCAGCTAATAAGACTAGGGGGAAGGTTGGGGATCAGTCATCTAATTGGGTTTTGCAGCTTGTTATGGTTTTCAGTCACCTTGTGGGTCTTTCCTGTGATGGTTTTGAAGGGAAACTCTCGGCTCTGTTTGAAGAAATCATTGCAAGCAATTCTGGGAAGGTCTTAGGGTCCAGCCTGCGTGCAAGCAAGAAAGGTATGAGGGAGCTTAATAATTTGTTTAGCTCTATTAATTATGATGCGCATAGTGGAGGCTCTTCTCGTGGTAGGAATAAGGTGAGGGATAATACAGGTCGTTTATGAAGCCTTCATTAATTTCGTGGGATGTTCGAGGGCTTAATGATGTAGGCAAGCGGTTAAAAGTCAGAAATCTCTTTAGACAATGGAAGGCCGACATTATATGCTTGCAGGAAACGAAGCTGGAGTTTGTTTCTAGTAGCATTGTGAGAAGCTTGTGGGGCTGTCCTTTTGCTGATTGGTGCTATCTTGCTTCTAGAGGGGCTGCTGGAGGTATTTTGCTCATGTAGGATAGGAGGGTGGTGGAAAAGGTAGAGGTGCACGTGGGGGAGTTTGTTGTTACTTGCTCCTTCAAGAATGTGTATGATGACTTCTCTTGGGCTTTCGCGGGTGTCGATGGTCCTCATACCATCAGTTCTAGAAGACTTCTTTGGGAAGAGTTAGCGGGTCTTTTGAGTTGGTGGGAGTTGCCTTGGTCCATTGGGGTGACTTTAATGTCACTCGTTTTCCGAATGAAAGATCAGGGGTTGCTCGTTTTTGCCCAGCTATGATGGAGTTCTCAGATTTTGTTTCTGAGCAAGAACTCATGGACCTTCCCCTAGCAGGGGGGACGCTCACGTGGTCTAATTCTGCCTCTTGGTCCCGTATTGATAGGTTCCTTGTGTCCCTGGATTGGGAAGCCAAGTATCCTGGTTACTATGGAGCTGGAACAAGTTACTCTTCAGGAGGAGATTAGTTGGAGACAAAGTCAAGGATACTTTGGCTCAAGGAGGGAGACAAATGCACCAAGTTTTTTCATCGGGTGGCCAATTCTAATAAGAGATTCAATTTCATAGAATCGCTCTCTATTAATGGCTTAGTTTCTTCGGACCAACCAACCATCAGGGATTCTGTGGTTCACTTCTACGAGTCATTAATTACAGAATCTCACAGTTGGCGGCCAAGGTTGGATGAGTTGGATTTCGACTCCTTAGAGGCGGCCGAGGCTTCTTCTTTAGAGACTCCTTTTGAGGAAAGGGAGGTTTTAAAGGTGGTGAAGGGTATGAGCAGAGATAAGGCTCCAGGCCCTAATGGTTTTTCCATGGCTTTCTTCCAAGACTGTTGGGATGTGATTAAATCTGACATTATGGGGGTTCTCCATGAGTTCCATGCGCATAGCAAATTTGTCAGAAGTCTTAATGCCACGTTCATTGCTTTAATTCCGAAAAAGCCTGGGGCGATCGATCTTAAGGATTTCCGGCCTATTAGTGTTGTGAGTGGAGTCTACAAGATCATTGCCAAAGTCCTTGCTAATAGACTTTTAGAAGGGTTGTGGACAAGATTATTTCGAAACCTCAAAATGCCTTTGTGAAAGGTAGGCAAATCCTTGACTCAGTCCTTCTTGCTAATGAATGTGTGGATAGTCGCATCAATTCTGGACATTCCAGGGGTGATTTGTAAGCTGGACATTGAGAAGGCCTATGACCATGTGAACTGGGGGTTTCTTTTGTATATGTTGAGAAGTGTGGTTTTTTGGGAAAAATGGTGCTCTTGGATTTCTCATTGCATCTTTCGGCACGCTCTCTGTCTTGGTGAACGGCACTCCGGTTGGCTTCTTCAGTAGCTCTCGAGGTTTGAGGCAGGGCGACCCTTTGTCTCCTCTCCTTTTGTCATTGTTATGGAGGCGCTTTAGTAAAATGCTCACTGTCACTGTCACAGGGGTCTTTTTTCAGGCTTTTCAATCGGTTCCAGGTTCTCTGAGGCGGTTTAATATTTCTCACTTGCTTTTCGCAAATGACACTTTGGTTTTTGGTGGGGCTATCCCTGATCACCTCCGCTATCTTCGTGTGCTATTCCTTTGCTTTGAGGCTGTCTCTGGTCTTAAGGTTATATGGCTAAGTCAGCTTTGGTTCCTGTGGTAATGTGGTCAATGTGGAGGGTTTGGCTGACATTTTGGGTTGCGGGGTTTCCTCTTTTCCCTTGCAGTATCTTGGTATGCCGTTGGGGGCTGCTTTAAGGCCAAGCCTATCTGGAATGGGGTCGTTGAGAAGATTGAGCGTCGTTTGGCTAGTTGGAAACGGATGTACTTGTTTAAGGAGGGCAGAATTACCCTTATAAAGAGCACTCTCTCAAATTTACCTACATATTTTGTTGTCCTTGTTCCTTATCCCTGCCAGTGTGGCCAATCGTATATGAGAAGCTCTACCGTGACTTTATATGGGGTGGTTTAGGTGATGAATTCAAATTTCACCTGGTTAATTGGTCTAAGGTTTGCTCTCCTATTTCGAGGGAGGTTTGAGAATTCGGAACTTAAGGACCTTCAATGGGGCCCTTTTAGGGAAGTGGTTGTGGCGTTATGCTCATGAGAGAGAGGCTTGGTGGAGAATTGCTGTGGATGCTAAATTTGGGAGTGTGAGGGGAAGGGTGGTTCTCTCGTGTTCCCACGGGGCCGCATGGAGTGGGATTATGGAAGAATATTAGGAGGGGGTGGCAGGGCGCATCTATAGTCATACTAGATTTGAGTTGGGAAATGGTTCCAAGATCAAATTTTGGGATGATGTATGGTGTGGTGATCTGCCCCTTAGAGTGGCCTTCCCGGTCTTATATGATATAGCCCGCGAGAAGAATGCATTTGTGGCCGATCATTTAGACCTCTCTAGTGGTTCTTCTCATTGGGATGTTACCTTTATTCGAGGGGCTCATGATTGGGAGTTGGCCTCCGTGGCTTCCTTCACTCTTTTATATTCCCATCGGGGGAGAAGGGAGGGGGAAGACAAGCTTTGGTGGATTCCCTCCCACAAAGGAAAGTTTGATGTTAGATCCTTTTATAGGGTCCTTGCGTGTAACAATGTCCACCACTTTCCTTGGAAGAGCATTTGGAGGACCAAAGCTCCTGTGAAAGTGGCTTTCTTTGTTTGGACGGCGGCTCTTGGGAAGATTCTTACTATAGACAACCTGAGAAAAAGACATGTTATCGTGATCGATCGATGTTGTATGTGTAAAAGGCATGGGGAGTCTGTGGATCATCTTTTTCTTCATTGTGAGGCTGCTAGCGCTTTATGGACTACCATCTTTAGCCGCTTTGGGTTATCTTGGGTTATACCTCTTCGTGTGATAGACTTGTTCGCCAGCTGGTGGACTGGTGGTCGCTCCCAGAGTGCTGTTGTGTAGAAGATGGTGCCTTCTTGCCTCATGTGGTGTCTTTGGAGGGAACAAAATGATCGTAATTTCAAGGACCAAGAAAGATCGATTGAGGAGCTCAAGTCTTTCTTTTTCACACTATTTTTTCTTGGACAGTTGTTTATCTAGCTCCCTTAGTGATAAGCTTTAATGATTTTCTTGTATATTTTTCTTCCCCTTCTTAGGCGGTCCTTTGTATACTTCCTGTGTGCCAGGACTGCGCTTTTGCGCTTTTAATATAGTCTCTTATTTATAAAAAAAAAAAAACTTTGATTTTTCTTAGGCTAATTTTGAACAAGTCCGACATTTGCGTTGCCTGTTCCTTTGTTTTGAACCTGTATAGCGATCGAAGATTAATTTGGTGAAATCAGAGGTAGTTATTGTTGGTGATGTGGGAGTTGTAAAATGAAATACTTGGGTTTGCCATGGGGTGCATCTTATAAGGCTTCATCTATTTGGAATGGCATTATCGAAAAAATGTAACGTCGGTTGGCTGGATGTAAAAAGATTTATCTAAAGGAGGTAGATTGACTTTGGTAAAAAGCAATCTTTCGAATCTACCCACTTATTACCTACCTATTTTCCCTATTCCACTGAGTGTGGCTAATAGGATTGAAAATGTTTAGAGAGACTTTTTATGGGGTAAAATTGGTGACGAGTTTAAGTTCCATTTAGTGAACTGGTCAAGAATTTGTACCCCGAAGAAATCAAGTGGGTTGGGTTAGAAACTTTATTCAGTTTAATCGAACCCTAATGGATAAATGGCTATGGCGTCATGTGACAAAGAGTGAGGCTTTTTGAAGGTTGGTGATAGAGACTAAATGTGACTCTTTAAGGGGAGGTTGGTGTTCCATGAATAATAGGACCATTTGGAGTGGGCGTATGGTAATATATAAGGAGGGGTGGGATGCTTTTTCTAAATTTGTTAGATTTGGGGTGGGTGATTCCATCTAGGGTCAGTTTTTGGCATGATGTGTGGTGTGGGGAACAACCATTGAACAGATGTTATCGGAACTTGTTTATTATTGCATGTTGTAAGGACACATCAGTAGCAATGCTCATGCAATTCCGAAATGGAAGTATCACTAGAATATCATTTTTATTAGACCTGTACAGGATTGGGAGGTGGAGTTGGTTTCCTCTTTCTTTGAGGTGTTGCATTCTCTCAGAGTAAGGCATGGAGATGTGGATGGAATTTGTTGGATCCCTTCCAAAAGACAAAAGTGTGAAGTGAGCAAAAAACTAATTTTGAACGAGATCAAATGCAGTCCGACAACCAGAAATAGGGCTTTGGCATATCACTACCTGAAAGCCCAAAACTAATATACCGAGAAACTCAGCAAAAGAAGACGACGTGGTTCATGTCAACTGGACCCATACAGTCCATAGGATCACACAGACAGTCCCTAGGACAGCTTCCGTGCTCCTTTTTAGCATGTGCTTCAAGTTCTCTTGGGCTCCAAAGCTTTTAGAGTTTGGGATAGGAAAAAAAAGGGGTAAAAAAGGAGAAAAGAGGGGAAAAAAAAAAAAGAAATTTAGTGTTGACACTCTGCTACCATAATATGGAATTATATATTGAGAAAAGAGAATCAGAGACGACTAAATCAGTGCTCCAAGCTGGGCAATCTTTTGACTTAACACATCCTGCTTTTTGCCTGCCTTGCCTACTTTGGGCCTGAGACTTTTTAAATTCATATCCTTGTTTCTAACTGTTGAGAGAGTTACGTTAAAAGAAAGAGGAGGCATGTTATATTGTCTTATCTAGCCTACCTCACACATATTATTATATAGGTTTTGAAAAATAATACAATGACCACAATACCCTCAAACTCTAGTGCATTATTCTAACACTCTCCCTCAAGCTGGAGCATATATATCATATAAACTCAGCTTAAAACAAATAAACTCTAACCGGGTACGACATAAAGCTTTTCTAAACACATCAGCTAACTGATCTCCAGACTTCACAAATGTTGTAGATATATCTCCATCGAGTATTTTGTCTCTGACGAAATGACAATCAACCTCAATATGCTTAGTCCTCCTTTCATGAAAAATTGGATTAGATGCAATATGTAACGCAGCTTGATTATCACAAAATAACGGGATAGGAGAAGGAGCTGAGAACCCAATCTCTTGAAGAAAATGTTGTAACTAGGTCAACTCAGTAGCAGTATGAGCCATTGCCCTGTACTCTGCTTTAGCACTAGATCGTGTCACTACTGTCTGTTTCTTACTCTTCCAAGTGACAAGATTACCGCCAAAGAATGCGCAATAATCTGCAGTAGATCGCTTATCTTAAGGAGAACCTGCCCAATCTGCATCAGTAAAACCTTCGACCCTAAGATGTCCATTCGGTCTATACAGTATCCCTAGACCAGGGTTCTCTTCAAATACCGAATAATGCAAGTAACAGCTTCCCAATGTGAAACCTGAGGAGCTTCCAAGAACTGACTAATAACACTAACTGCATGAGATATCTGGCTTGGTAATAGTAAGATAGTTCAACTTCCCCACTAGACGATGGTACCTGCCAGGATCTTCAAATAATTCACCTTCATTCTTCAGTAATTTCTTTATTTGGATCCATCGGAACATCAACTAGTTGAGAACACAAGAGACCCATCTCTTCTAATAAATCAAGTGCATACTTTCTCTGAGAGAAGTTGATACTTGTTCAAGATTTAGCAACTTCAATACCTAGGAAATCTCGAAGTTTGCCCAAATCCTTTTTATGAAACTGCTGCTACAGAAATTGTTTTAATCGGGCAATGCCTCCCGAGTCATCTCCAGTAATAACGATATCATCTACATATACCACAAGAAAGATATAGCCTGCACTAGTATGTAAGTGAAATACTGAATGATCCGTCTGACATATCTGAAGACCAAACTTCAATACTGCTTCAGAGAATTTTCCAAACCACGGCCTCGGTGATTGCTTGAGACCATACAATGCCTTTTTCAACTTACAGACACGGCCCTTAGACTCCCCCTGAGCAACAAACTCAGGTGGTTGCTCCATATAAACCTCCCCATGTAAATCCCCATGTAAAAATGCATTTCTGACATCCAATTGAAACAAGGGCCAATCAAGATTAGCAGCCAAATAAATAAGAACTCGAATAGAAGAAATTTTAGCAATTGGAGAAAAAGTTTCATCATAATCAATACCATACGTTTGGGTGTAACCTTTAGCAACCAACTGAGTTTTCAATCGTTCAACGGAACCATCCGGATTAAACTTAATTGTGTAGACCCATTTGCAACCAATAGTCTTCTTATGAGGTGGTAAGGGAACAAGCTCCCACGTCCCATTTTGATGCAAGACCCTTATTTCCAATTCCATAGCTTGCCTCCAACCAGAGTGAGATAAGGCATCATGCACTGTCTTTGGAATGGAAATACTAGAGAGGTGGGAAATAAAACAAGAAAGTGAAGGAGATAAAGAACTAATGGATACAAACTAACTGATAGGATGCTGAGTAGTGCAAGAACGTGTATCTTTCCGTAGGGCAATTGTCTTTGGAATGGAAATACTAGAGAGGTGGGAAATAAAACAAGAAAGTGAAGGAGATAAAGAACTAGTGGATACAAACTAACTGATAGGATGCTGAATAGTGCAAGAACGTGTATATTTTCGTAGGGCAATTGGTAAGGAGTCTGATGCAAGTGGAAACATTGGATTTGGAGATGGTAAGGATGATGGTGGAGGAGCAGAAGCTGATGGGTGAGGCCGATGCGTATAAACTTGTAGTGGGGCAGGCGAGCATGGTGGCGACAAGACTGGAGGCGCAAAGGCAGGCTCAGAGAGAAATGGAATATGTAGCGGAACAGACATGACATTAGGCGCAAGAGAAGAGTCACTCCAAGAAGTAGTAGCAAGAAAATAGGGGAGAGACTCAACAAATGTGACATCGGCGCTAGTGAAATAGCGTTGAAGAACAGGCCTATCGCAATGATATCCCTTCTGAGTGGTGAAATATCCAAGAAAGACAGTTAGTAGCACAAGGGTCAAGTTTATCAAAACTGGGACCTAAATTATGGACAAAGCAAACACACCCAAAGACCTTAAGCATTGAAGAAGGATATAATAGAGAATGAGGAGAGGCACCATCTAAGACTGAGGAGGGCATCCTATTAATGAGATAAGAAGCAGTGAAAGCATAATCGCTCCAAAATTGTTTGGGGACATGCATATGAGACAAGAGACAACATGTAACATCCAATAAATGACAATGCGTTCAGCCACACCATTTTGATGTGGAGTGTGAGCACATGAGGTTTGATGGATAATGCCTTTATCAGACAAATAAGAGGCAAAAGAACGAGATGTATATTCTTTGGCATTATTTGAACATAAGAGACAGATTTTCTGAGCAAATTTAGTCTAATCATATTGCAGAAAATTTGGAAAATAGAAAATAACTTGCTACGATTTTTCATTAAAAATAACCATGTCATACAGGAAAAATCATCCACAAAAGTCACAAAATAATGGAATTAATTGGACGCTATATTAATGGGATCCCATACATCAGAATGAATTAACTCAAAAGGACTCGAAACCCTACCAACAACTCTACATGGAAAAGAGACACGATGATGCTTACTAAGCTGACAAGCTTTGCAAGACAGAGACAACTCAGAACGAAGACTCGGGACTTGATGCTTCAACGTAGGAAGAGAAGGATGACCAAGACGACAATGCCATTGAAGAGCCGACAACTGCAAAGCACGAGAGGCGGGTGTAGGTGTGAGGTCCAGATAATATAATCCACCAATTTCATGCCCCATACCAATCATCCTCCTTGTTTTAAGATCCTGAAAAATGCACAAAGATGGGTAAAAACCAACCGAACAATTAAGAGCTTTGATAATTTTACTAATGGATTACAAATTAAAAGGAAAACCAGGAACATGTAGAACAGACAACAGCTCAATGTTAGGACTCAAATGGGTAGTGCCTGAGCCGGCCACTTTGGAGAGGGAACCATTAGCAAGGGTGACACTCCGAGGTGTATCAACATAATGATAATCAGAAAGAGAAGTAAACGAACCAGTCATGTGTTCATTTGCGCCAGAATTGATAACCCATGGGTCGCTAGTGGATGATAAGAGACAGTGAGATGCAGTACCTGACTGAGCAAGAGTAGCAGTGGAAGAGGAAGAAGCTCGCTTATGAGCTAAGAATTGAGCATACTCATCTTTTGGAATGGAGGTCAAATCACACTCCAAATTGAGGCTTGACTGAGCAGGTGGTCCAGAGGTGGCTGGAGAATCTTCTTGAAAAGCAACCTGATTGGCAAACCCATATGGTGTGCCATGTAAATCCAAGAATAATCCACAGAATGATCACTACGGCCACAATGAATGCATTTGTGAGGCCCACGACTGCCAGTGCGATCACCTCGAAAACCACGACCACCTTGATCGACATGTCTTCCACGGGAATTAGCAGAACCATCACTGGTAGCAATAAAAGCAACACGATCACCATTATGGTCAGAATTCAATTGAGGGCCATGATCAGAGAGAGTAGCGCGCTGAATCCGAGAAAAAACCTCATGAAGAGATGGGAGATCTGAACCACCCAATATCTGTGCACGAACTGACTCATGAGTGGTTTCAAGCCAAGAAGGAACCGAACCACATCCACATCTTGACTTTGCTTCGCCATTTTCTTTAGATCAGTTGAAAGCGGTTGATACATGTCCTACTCCTTACAGATGGCAACAACCTAATTGTAGTACTCGTCCACAGTCTGAGCACCTTGCTCAAGCCCAAAGTATTGTTTGCACACTTCATAAATTCGAATAATATTCGCAACATCAGAATACATATGACTGAGATAATCCCAAATATCCTTGGCAGTTGGAAGATAGATACACGAGGATCCAATGTGAGGCTCAACACTGTTCAACGTAAGAGAGATAATTTGATTGTCTTCTTGGTCCCAAAGGCTGGCAGTAGTAGGGTCTGACGGTTTGCCTGATTGCAAATGAGTATACAAGTCCTTCCCTCTCAAGAATACCTCGACAGATCGTACCCAATAAACATGGTTTTTGCCATTTAATTTCACAGATGTCATAGGTGCATTGCCCACAGAAGCCGAAGTGAGTAAATCCGATTTAGTAGTAGTCATATTGTGTCAAATCTACCACAAAGTGTATCAATAGTAACAGCGAACAAAACAACCACACAATCAATTAAGTGTGTAAAAGAGACAAAAACTGGCACAAATAAACTTGGATCAAGTGGAAGCAAACTGGACTTGGCCAGAAACGAGCTGAACCGGGCCTGAACTTGCCTGAACCGGCCTGAAACAAATTGAAGCGGGACTGAGCTTGCCTGACTTGGCTTGAAACGAACTGAACCGGTCCTGAACTCGCATGAACCTGACCTGAAACGAGCTGAACCAGCTTGCAAAGTGATGAACAGGGCCTGGAACAAAATGAACCGGTAACCAAACCGGCGGAGAACGAACCAGGCGGATGCAAGGCGGGTCGGGGTGACTCGAAATACTGAACAAATTGGACTTGAAGGTGTTGGGCTGAACTGGCCTGACCCGTTTGGGCTTGGGTTGACTTGGCCCAAGTAAAATTTGGATAGCCTATTCCAGGATTAGATTGAGGATATCCGTATCCCGGATAGGGGATAGGTAGTACCCGAAACCAAACAGATCGCTTCTTCATCGAAAGTCACCGGAATTGCGTCGGCGACCACTACGGCAGAAGCACCAGAGAACGCCGGCGAACACGATGACGTAATCTCCACCAAAACCTACCACTGACAAAGCACCATAAGACTCACACCACCACTAGATTCATCTCCAGCCACGCAAACAACACCAACCATCACAGACCTTGCCGACGACACCAACCACGGCGACACCAACCACGACGACACCAACAAACGACCCTGAAGCATTCGTTTAACTCAGGGAAGATGTGAAATGGCACCAAACCCACCACTGACGGAGCGAACAATGGCGATGACGGCGATATCACACCACTGATTATGGTGATCTTGACGACATCGCTCTCCTAACACGGGCATTAAGCCCAGAACCTTAGTCTCAACAAAGGAAGTTGTGTGTGTTCGTTTGTGAACGATGACAAAAACAGGGAAAAAAAACGTAGAGGAAAGGGAGGGGAATTCTCTGAAGAGGGAGGACGTATAGTATCAAACCCTAGGCTCTGATACCATATTGAAAGAGTTACGTGACGAGAAAGAGGAGGCACGTCATATTGTTTTACGTAGCTTACCTCACACATATTATTATATAGGCTTTGAAAAGTAATACAATGACCACAATACCCTCAAACCCTAATACATTATTTTAACACTAACTATCATGGAGTTAGGCTTTCATGCAATCAGATCTCTGCCTTACAGTTGAGCGTAGTTGCAGAGGGTCTATGGTTTGGCACGTGTGCCAACTGTTTATAGTATCATAAATAAAATCCATGACATTAACCGATAATTGGATTAACTTATCCTTCCTTGAAGTTAACAATGTAGTGAAGATTGGGGATATTATGTGTAGACAAGTCATCTCTCTATTGGTTTATAAAACATCAACAGTCTTGGTGAAGAGACTTGGACAAAACCCCCGGTATTAGTGGCTTGACATCGAATTTCATGTTGACTCTTGTGAAAAGATGGGTCAGGACTAACATTCTTCAGATGCTTTTGCTGATTTTGAGTTTTTTATCACACAGAAGAATCAGCTGCATGGCACAATGACAAAAGAAAAAAAGGAGCCATACTGTTTTTGAGTAATTATTGTAAGAGCAATGTCCATGAAGATTTCTTTGAGTATTACAGAAAGAGTGGACAATAATCAATATTATCATTCCATGGGTTCTTACATGCTTAATATATCACCTAGAAGTTTAAAATTGAAAACACCAATCATATTCATAGAAGGGCTGATTCTTATATGGTGGATTATCAGATATACGTTATGTCTGAGAACTAGGAAACTTTTCTGTAAATTCTGAAAAAGTACAATGTTCCAGTGAACAGCATTGTTGGTTGTAGAATTAGTTCCCATTTTTTTTTTTTGATCCTTTTTTTAATCCTTTTCATTGTTTGCTATTTCTGTTTGTGTCTAATGACAGAGGCGCATACTGGACTACACGAAATATGAAATGTTGAACAAGGCATTAGAGGCTTTTGGTGATCTAGGAGATGATGAGGAACTTGGACCTGCTGACTGGTCTACTGTGAAAGGATATATTGCAAGCCTAAATAATTTGGAAGGGGAATGTGTGCCCCCTTATGGTGCACCTGAAGATGATGACAATCTGGATCATATGAATTTGGAAGACATACGCATTCGCCTGTTAAATGGTAAATTTATTGTTATTGTTAGTGCGCACCTGAAAGTGATAATAATCTAGACCCTATGAATTTCAGAGACATAAACATGGGCCTCCTAAATGGTAGATTTATTACTATGTTTCACTTCAGTCCTACTATTGGTGTTTATTGTTGATGCAACGATCTTCAATGATCTAGCGGAGTTCTTGGACGAGAACTATAAAGTTGCCATGTCCTCCTTTATTTTATTTTTAGGGGTAAATCTTTTTTTGCCCTCATGTGGTCTAACGACTTTATTTTAAACTACCTTAGTTTCACTTTGTATCATAGAGGGTATCTCAATCTTGGCTAAAGACGAAGATGGTACCTCCGTCTATATTTTGTCCAACTATTTAACGGAAGTCCACATGTCAGTGGTTTAACACTGACACGTGGCTATGCCTTATTAAAAGTAAAAAAGAAAAAATTAAAAAACTTAAAATATTAAAAAAAAAAAAAACTTTCAAAAAATAAAACAAAAGGGTTGGCTTGGCTCAAGCCATCCCTTTGCAACCCTAAGGTGTGGTCGGCCACCCCCTTTTTGCCCTAGGGGTTGGCTCAAACACCCTCAAGGGCCGGTCTCGGGGTTGTTTGGCCACCCCTAGGCCTTTGAAGCCACCCTCACTTCCTCTTTGGGGTTGGTTACCGGCCCTTTGCAACCCTAAGGTGTGGTCGGCCACCCCCTTTTTGCCTCTTAGGGGTTGGCTCAAACACCCTCAAGGGCCGGTCTCGGGGTTGTTGGCCACCCCTAGGCCTTTGAAGCCACCCTCACTTCCTCTTTGGGTTGGTTACCGGCCCTTGGGGTGGCCTAGCCATCCCCAAGGCAAAATGGGGGTGGCAGCGCCCCCATTTTCCTCTTTCGGGGGGCCAAATCATTCTCAAGGCTTTGGGGGTAGTTTTGGCCACCCTCATTTTCCTCTTTCATGGTGGACGAACCACCCTCAAACCAGCTCTTGGGGGTGGATGAGCCACGCCCAAGGGTAAAAAGCCACCCCATTTTCCTCTTTCGCTGAATCATTTTCAAGGCCTTGAGGGTAGTTTTGGTCACCCAATTTTCCTCTTTCGTGGTGACCAAACCACCTTCAACCAGCCCTTAGGCACGCCCAAGGGAAAAAGGGGATGATCGGCCACCCCCTTGGGTTGCAAAGGGGTGCTCGAGCCACTCCTTTGTTTTTTGTTTTCCAAAACTTTTTTCAAATTTTTAAGTTTTTTTTTTTAATAAGGCATTGATCATGTGGACTTCTATTAAATATTGGGACAAAGGTACTATTTCCGTCTTTAGCTAAGATTGAGGTATCATCTATGATACAAAGTGAAACGGAGGTGGCTAAAAATAA
This sequence comes from Betula pendula, assembly GCA_900184695.1. Classification (NCBI taxonomy): domain Eukaryota; kingdom Viridiplantae; phylum Streptophyta; class Magnoliopsida; order Fagales; family Betulaceae; genus Betula; species Betula pendula. The sequence continues at coordinate 111,468 of FXXK01001432.1, read as the reverse complement.
AGTCGTTAAACTACAGGGGTCTCAAAAGAATTTACCCCTTATTTTTATCCTTTTGTCCCCTTTTTTTTTTGTTAGCGTTGGACCTACAAACAAATTGACCTTGCTGTTGCTTATGATTCAGATTTCATTTTTCAAGGAGCAAGACTTTATGTTTTGTGGTTGTATCATATTGCAGAAGGATGGTCGGAGACCTTTATAGATTCTCTATTCTTTAAATGATAAAAACAGAAATTGCAGTTTGTACGCTCCTTGCTCTACCCACAAATAGCAACGGATATTAATTTGGTGTTTCTGGCTTTCCAAACTGTACAATTTTGTCCCATGTAGGAAAACACTAGAGAGAATCTGGTATGACAAATCTATCCCTCAGGAGGCAACAACATTAAATATATGTTATCAAACCGGTTGTTCAATATGTATGTAGTGACTTGCATGGATGATGGCTCTGTTGAGCGGTGCAATTCAAGGTAAGCATCTGAAGACTGCACTAATATTTATGGCAGAGTGATTGGAGGGTTTGCTCCAGTAACTAGAGAACACAAAAATAGTTTGATGTATGATGGCCCTTTAATTTAAAGATTAGGGTTTTCTACTATCTGTAAAGTGGGCTAAAGGTTTTAGAGATAAGAGTTTTATGGTTTAGAAGGCTAGTTTATGTATTATGGGGTGTTTAGAGTCGAAATGACACAACAAAGCAAAGAAACAAAGGTGCTCCATGGGCTGTCAATAGTATCCGTGAGTAGTACCTTTGATATTTTTAGGCTTTTTGGATATTAATTCATGATGGGTTGTTTCCGTGTTTGTAAGATGGGATTTTTTAAAGGTTAGTGATGTGTACACAGAGTCTGATTCTGGCTGAAAATTAAAGAAAAGATTAGGAAAACCTCGGAGTCCCACCAAGGCCTTCTAGGAGATCCTAGAAGAATGTAATGGATTCTTACCATTGAAGAAAGCATAATAGCCTGAATTTTCATTAATAAATGTTCTCTAATTCTTACAAGTCCACAAGCTCAATAACATAATATACAAAAGCTAAAAACTCCTAGGAAGAGGAAGAAACTTTCAATAACCAAACAAGACTAAAAACATAACCTAAATGATAACTAAAATAAGGTGGGCTCATAACCAAAAACTACTAACTTAAATACCCAAAATATCCCAAATCTGGAAATTTACGAAACTACCCTTAGAATTTGAATTTTCTGACGGTTAGGATCTATTTTGGAATCTATTAGTGAACATCATGCTGGCTTTTCAAATCTTTGAGATTGCCTCCCGTGTGATAGTTGCTTATCAATTGTAGTTACTCTCTTTGCCACTTTTCATCTGCAACTTACTTTTGCTTGATAAATATACATGAGTGTCTATCATGATTTCTTTTGCATTGGACCCTAATCATAAAGAGAAACTTTGTAAATTGAAGCAGGGTTCTTAGGGCTTGGGAAATTCTATTAGAACAAGGTTCCCAATTGATTATAAATCATAACTATGAGTGTTGGCCATACTCGGTGTAAGTTGGATGGCCTTTAGCTTAAGTTCTCAAAATGAGACAGTGGAAGGTATTTAGTTTAAGTTCTCAAAATGAGACAGTGGCCTCCTACAGTATTTGTGGAGAACTTCCATTTTCTACATAACAGACAGTGGTCAAGGTTCTGGTTGACATCTCTCTGATTTTGGCTTGATATCATGTAGAAATCAATATTTAGAGCATTGGATATGCCCAGGTTAATTAATTAATTTCTTTGGATAGTAGACGATTTAATTCCTTTCACTATCACAAACAGTTCTTCAAATGTTGTTTTTTTCTTCCGTTTTTTTTTTTCCAATACATAGGTGTCTAAAAATGTCAATACCATTGCTTATTGATAATTTCACATTCTTCTCCGATGTTTGTTCTGATTACATGCAAGTTTATTGTGTTAAATATATTCCTGAACACAACCAGCTAAAGATTCATCTGTCATGGTAGAAACTAATTTTAATAAATTTGATGCTAATCATCCCGCTGCCTTCATTGTGGAATTCGATTCTTGCTCCACCCAAGGTACTTCCTATGCTAATTTAAGGAGCATTTTTCTTATTAGGTGTCCAAGCTGCATACTGGGGGATGCTTGATGAAGGAAGGATTACACAAATTATTGCAAATCTTTTGATGCAGTCAGTTGATGAAGCCCTTGACTTGGTTTCACATGAGCCTTTATGTGATTGGAATGGTTTAAAAGCTAATGTTCATTTCCCAAATTATTACAAGTTACTTCAAACGAGCATTTGCCCACAAAAGTTGGTTACGTATTTCATTGTTGAAAGGTTGGAATCCGCATGTTACATTTGTGCTGCATTTCTTCGTGCCCATAGAATCGCACAACGGCAACTGCATGACTTTATAGGTAACACAAAACTTCCTTGGTTATTGTCAGCATGCTTTTCTAGTTAAGGCATTGTTATTGATCTTGCACACTTTTCCTTTCTATTTAATCATTTTCTTTTCCTTTTCCTTTCTTTACTCTTTTATTTCTCAACACCCCCTTCCCCCTTTTTGCTTTCTAGGTAGTTATGAACAAATTCGATTATCTTGATGGTAAGGTCCACTAGAGGGTAGAAAAACCTTAATGGTTTTTAGTGTCCTACGTTTTAACTTTTAAGCAAGAAAACATGTTGCTTATTTATTTATTTTTTTTACAAGTGAGTGAAACTATCATTAAAAGTGTAAGGTGCCCCTAAGTATACTGGGAGTATACAAAATGAACAACAAAAGAGAAAAAACAAAGAAAACCCCACGAAAACCAACTGCAAACCCCCCAAAAGAACCAGCTGCGAACCACCCGCAAAAGACCAACGCTACATCACCCAGCCAAAACCACCCTCTTGCCTTTACCCCAGCTAGACCAGTTACCTCTACCATCAAAATTAATTGAGCACTCTAAATTTTTAAGCTCCCTTCTATCTTTCAATTTAGAGGGAGTAGCCAGGACGTCATGCTGCTGTTCCTTATCAAGAATAATCAAGAAATCCAAGAGGTTGCTCTCATTACCCCCACAAGAGATCCCCAGAAGGAGGAAAATCTCCTTCGCACATAGCACTGTCTCGAAATAACCGCCATTACCAGCAAGTTTATCCGTACCAGCCCCATCCGCACCATCCATGAAACCCAAAGCCCTATCCAACCCATCCGCCTACCAGACTCACTCTCTTGCTGTTCGCCCAGATCTGGAAGCAGAGGGGTAGCCACTGACCATGTCGAAAGCTGAGAAAGGGGAGGCCTTGGGTTCACCGGAACCTGACCAATGGACCATATCACAAAATTTCTTCTAAGAAATGTAAAATAACCAGTAGTAGACCTTCTCTTTACTGCGAAACCAGCTGAATAGGCATATGTATAACCTTCAATACACAAGTGACCATGATCTTCATACAAAACTCTTTGTCATGGTGATCCTTTCAAATACTTGAGAATTCGTTGTACTGCAACCCCATGTGGCACTCTTGACTTCTCAAGAAATTGACTAATTATACTTACTGCAAAGGAGATATCAGGCCGGGTAATAGTAAGATAATTCAACTTCCCTAACTAATGCTTCTATTCTTGCCTGGATCATCCAGAAAACCGCCTTGATCATTTATCAATTTTCCGATTTGGATCCATTGGAGTACTAACTAATTGGCTTGAATCCCAATAACCCTGCATCCCTTAGAAGATTTAAGCTATAGTTTCTTTGAAAAAGACTAAAAGAATCAGCTGGTTGAGCAACCTCTGTACCCATAAAACTTCTAAGCTTGCCCAAATATTCAATTTGGAACTTAGTGCTCAAAAAATGATTCAAAATTTCAATTGCTTGTGTGTCATTATTTGTCAAAATAATGTCATCAACATATACCTCTAGCAAAACATAGATGCTACAAGAATGAATATAGAAAACTGAATGATCTGTTTGACGCCTCATCATGACAAACTCAAGTAACGTTTCATTGACTTTTCCAAACCGTGCTATTGCTTAAGTTTCTGGGACTAATTATTTCTAACACTACTAATGCCACATGTAAATCTTCTTTCGTAAAGGTGATATTATATAATCTTCTCTATAGAGTCAAGCTCAACAACTGAGTTACCCCAGACAATATGGTGTTGGCACAAAGAACCTTTGTTCTGCCATTCCTCTGAGTGAATTCTAGACTGGTCATATTAGAAATGAAATACTATTTTATGAAAGAACTTTATTTTCAGGTCATAGTTCTAAGCTGCTAATGCCACTAATTTGGATTTTTTTTCTTGATATTTGTTACTGGGTAAATGGTGAAAATTTGTATCTCTTCCTTACACATCTTAGTCTTATTTAGGTGACAGTGATGTTGGTTCTATTGTCATCGATGAAAGTAAGGCAGAAGGAGAAGAAGCAAGAAACTTCCTAGAAGATGTTCGTGTAACTTTTCCTGAGGTTTGTAAGTTAAACTGTAACACTCCCAACCCGCTAAGGTTAGGTTTGTTAACCTAGAAGCCTCAAAGGTGCAAAGGTCATAAATAGGACCACCAGCCTTATGAACATAATAAATGCTTGAGTTTAACTGCCTTTATTAAACATAAATGCAGAAACGTAAGGGTCTAAACATGGCATAAAAGTGTCTGAAATTTTTTCTTTCTTATACCCTTAGGCACGTATTGAAAATACGGTAAATTTAAATCATGAAATCCCTCATCTAAGTTGCATCTGGCCTCCTATTACATCACAACCTGACCTGAAAATAAGAAAACAAAAACTAATGAACGAAAAAGCTCAGTAAGTAATACTCCCAACCAGTTTAAAACTGGTTAGTTAAAAAATATTTTTTTAAAAAAACTTTTCCTTGAAAACACTCAATACAACATAAGAAAGAAGATTTTTAAACTATTCTTCGAAAAACTATGTTTGAAAACATTGACTTCTACATAAAAAGTGAAACCCAATTAATTTGTTCATAAAACGGAATTTGAGAAAAATCTTTTCTTCATAATATAGTAAGAGTAAAACAACTTCCTTTAAAAACATTTACACACATCATNTAATCTTCTATGCTTGCCTGGATCATCCAGAAAACCGCTTTGATCATTTATCAATTTTCCAATTTGGATCCATTGGAGTACTAACTAATTGGCTTGAATCCCAATAACCCTGCATCCCTTAGAAGATTTAAGCTGTAGCTTCTTTGAAAAAGACTAAAAGAATCAGCTGGTCGAGCATAGACCCATAAAACTTCTAAGCTGGCCCAAATATTCAATTTGGAACTTAGTGCTCAAAAATGCTTCAAAATTTCAATTGCTTGTGTGTCATTATTTGTTAAAATAATGTCATCAACATATACCTCTACCAAAACATAGATGCTACAAGAATGAATATAGAAAACTGAATCAATTTGTTTGACGCCTCATCATGACAAACTCAAGTAACGTTTCATTGACTTTTCCAAACCGTGCTCCTGCTTAAGTTTCTGGGACTAATTATTTCTAACACTACTAATGCCACATGTAAATATTCTTTCGTAAAGGTGATATTATATAATCTTCTCTATAGAGTCAAGCTCAACAACTGAGTTACCCCAGACAATATGGTGTTGGCACAAAGAACCTTTGTTCTGCCATTCCTCTGAGTGAATTCTAGACTGGTCATATTAGAAATGAAATACTATTTTATGAAAGAACTTTATTTATTTTCAGGTCATAGTTCTAAGCCACTAATGCCACTAATTTGGATTTTTTTTTTCTTGATATTTGTTACTGGGTAAATGTTGAAAATTTTTATCTCTTCCTTACACATCTTAGTCTTATTTAGGTGACAGTGATGTTGGTTCTATTGTCATCAATGAAAGTAAGGCAGAAGGAGAAGAAGCAAGAAAATTCCTGGAAGATGTTCGTGTAACTTTTCCTGAGGTTTGTAAGTTAAACTGTAACACGCCCAACCTGCTAAGGTTAGGTTTGTTAACCTAGAAGCCTCAAAGGTGCAAAGGTCATTAATAGGACCACCAGTCATAAATAGGACCACCAGCCTTATGAACATAATAAATGCTTGAGTTTAACTGCCTTTATTAAACATAAATGCAGAAACGTAAGGGTCTAAACATGGCATAAAAGTGTCTGAAATTTTTTCTTTCTTATACCCTTAGGCATGTATTGAAAATACGTTAAATTAAAATCATGAAATTCCTCATCTAAGTTGCATCCAACCTCCTATTGCGTCACAACCTGACCTGAAAATTAGAAAACAAAAACTAATGAACGAAAAAGCTCAGTAAGTAATACTCCCAACCAGTTTAAAACTGGTTAGTTAAAAAATATTTTTTAAAAAAAACTTTTCCTTGAAAACACTAAATACAACATAAGAAAGAAGATTTTTAAACTATTCTTCGAAAAACTATGTCTGAAAATATTGACTTCTACATAAAAAGTGAAACTCAATTAATTTCTTCATAAAACGGAACTTGAGAAAAATCTTTTCTTCATTATATGGTAAGAGTAAAACAACTTCTTTTAAAAACATTTACACACATCATAAATCTTCTCTTTTCTTTAAACTCTTGAGTGGCCGACACACAATTATGTCTTGTGTGTAAGGGTTGGTGATCACTAGGATTCTGGCTCCATTCTTGTGGCCACAGGTGGAGCCGCATCTAGGATATGGACATCATCAAATAAACTATGGTGCACTTGAGTGAGCCATTCCTGGTGGACAATACAAGATGGTTGCCTCCACCCATTGGCTCCGGTACCATTGCACATCATTTCATTTGGCCAAAAAAATATTTTAAAACATTTCATGCATTCATACAATCACTTCCTTCTTCTTTCCTTTCTTTTCATTTACAGTTCATCAAGCATCATAACATGTCATAACTTGAATAAAGTCATCTCATGAAAACATTTCTTAACATTAATAAAATCATAACATTTATCAAAACATAACATAAAACATATATGTAGGAGAAAGAAATATCACTTACTTCTAAGCTGCAAGTTGGCTGACCAACTTCTAAAAACCTGGGTCGCAAGACCCGACATGTCAACCTTAACTATGTAAGTCTAAACAATTCAAACCCTAGTTAGAAGTTGGCCCTATACTAAGACCTTTCTTCTAACTAAGTTCTAAAGTTTAAAGCCAAAAAACACTTAACCAGGCTTAACTACACACTTAACTAGTTTGAGCCCAATTAGCTACAAACCTCTTGGAGCCCATAGCCTAAAATAAATGGATCAAACATGTGTTGTAACTTTGTATGAACTTCATGCACTTTAATTAAATCAGTAACTATGTGTGTGAATTTTCTTGAAAAATCAATGCACTACGAACCCAAAATTGCATAGAACATGTAGAAACTGGTTACCTTGACTTAAAACTTAATTTAAGGACTTTGAGAATGATTTCATAGTCTCTGGAGGTTCTGTCCAGACCACTAAATCACTCTTTAAAACAGTTTTTGAACATTCTTTTTGGTGATTCAAATATTTATAAAACATGTAGTCAATCCTAGACTTGAAAAACATCAATTTTGGGCACCATATGGATTGGCCAGCCCTATGGCCGAGTATTACATGAAATTTTTAATCCAAACATAAAATCAACTTGAAAACAAAACATGAAATAAGGTTTTCATAAGGTGATACAAAACAACTTCTAGTTTGTACATAGTTGACATATGACAATATGTAAAAACTTGGCTTATATGATGTAAATCATTGAGAAATCATGAAAACATTGATGTCATATGTTACTTTGTATATGCTACTATCATGGAAACGATGAGTTCATGAATCCTAATTGAAAAACAAATGCAACTACATGCTTTACTATGATTTATCAAAATAAGTTTCATGCTTTATGAAAATTGACGTGAGGCAATTTTGAAAACTATGTTGTATGGTTCTAATCTTTGATAAATCGTCATGTATCTGATGTATCATGCATGAGAAAAGTTGTTTACATAAAATTACATTCAAATGACATGGTTTAAGAAATCAAAAAGAAACCTTGAGATCAATTTCACATATTTTTAAGTGAACACCAAAAGCTATAGTCATAATCATGCATAGAACATTGAATTGAAATCAAAGGATGTTGAAAACTCACTTTGGAATTGAAAAACTGCATCAGAAGTTGCTGCTCAACCTCCTCCTTGGTTTTGTGATGAGAGAAAATTGAAGAGAAGCTGAGTTTTCTCAAGTCTAGGGGGTAGCCAAATGGTATAAGGGGCAAATGGGTGTGGTGCTCTTGATAAAGTTGTGAAAAGTTTGAGAGAATTAGGGGGGCTATGGAGGCACAAAGCTATAAGGGATCTTTTGTAGATTTGGGGTTCTTTCCTTGTCTACAAAGAACTAATTTTCGGAATTTGTGGAAAAACTGAACAAAAATACCCTTAAGGAGTGTTTAGGGCTTATTTGACTTAAAAATAGCATTTAAAATATTTACCTATCAATAGTACCATGGTAAAAATTAATTTTGAGACTAGTTAAGTGTTTGAAATAGTATTTTCATGCGATATCAAGCACATATGCAATTTAAACCGAATTCTTGAAGTTTTAAGAAGAAATTCTAATATTAACAGAATTTGATAAAATTAATTATCATGTTTAATGATATTTGATCCATTGAGCTAATAATATTTTTCAACTTTTTTTTTTATGAAAAAAACCATTCTAGAATGTTGCCTAATTTTTTTTTAAAAAAATGTATTTTGTGAAAACTATGCAATATGCAGCCAAATATGTTACATAAACTCCGCACTGTATTTGATTGATGATCAGTTAAGCTGAATCCTAGTTGATGTTCATTAGACATAGTCCCTTTGAACTATCATCCATATATTGTGTATGTTGGGGAATAATATTATATTAATAAATTTTTGGTAATTTGCAGGTTTTGCGAGTTGTGAAGACAAGACAAGTAACGCATTCAGTGCTGAACCATTTAATTGATTATGTCCAAAATCTTGAGAAGGTTGGGTTGTTGGAAGAAAAAGAGATGCTACATCTTCATGATGCTGTCCAGGTATCTTTCAGTGATGTTTTGTTGTTTACCCTTTCTATTGTCTTCAGATTGTGGGTCATCTTATAGAAACCTATTTACAAATGTTGCCTCCGTTCTTGTACAGACCGACTTAAAAAAGCTTCTAAGGAATCCTCCTTTAGTTAAGATTCCAAAAGTTGTAGATTTGATTCATCGCCATCCTTTATTTGGGACTGTTCTTTCTTCAGTCTTTGCACCCCATGAAGGTTCTACTAAAGAAACAATGAAGCTGCATGGTATGACACTTTACAAGGAAGGCTCTAGGCCAAATGGTATTTGGCTTATTTCCAGTGGGGTGGTCAAGGTAAGTACAGAGTTATCCTTGGATGTTGGATGATGTATGACTTTCTTATTTTGCCTGTGGAACATGACACAAATGAGAACTTTTGTTTTGCAGTGGATGAGTAAGAGCATAAAAAACAAGCACTCACTTCATCCAACTTTTACACATGGGAGTACGTTGGGCCTATACGAAGTGCTAAGTGGAAAGCCTAACATTTGTGACATGATCACAGATTCTATGGTTCTCTGTTTTTTTGTTGAAAGTGAGAAGATATGTTCAGTTCTCAGGTCAGATCCATCAATAGAAGTCTTTCTTTGGCAGGTATGGCTATACTAGCTTTGCAAAAAGAGATATAAAGGAATGACCAGTTTACAAATTTAACTATCATTGAAGCCGCCATAGCATGAATAGCCTTCATCCATGGGTAATCAACTTCTAGGAAATTGCGAAAAGTCAATGTAACTATGAAGCTCTTTGGTGCTCAAGTGTGGAACATATGTATCCATTTGTTATCAAATATGCATTATTAAGATCTTGCTGTTTGTGAAGGACATAGATGTGTGCCAGTATATTTATAGTGTCTGAGAAGCATAAAAAAGTTCAGGTGATAAGGTAAATGATATAACTGGCTCCATTAAGGTATGAGTATTGGTCTCTGATTCAATTAATCTTGCTTTGCAGGAAAGTGCTATTGTACTTGCTAAACTCTTGCTTCCTCAGATATTTGAGAAAATGGCAATGCACGATTTGAGGGCTCTTGTTGCTGAAAGATCAATTACGAACTTATACATAACGGGAGAAACTATAGAAATTCCTCACCATTCCATTGGCTTTTTATTAGAAGGATTTTTGAAAACTCAAGGTGCTGAAGAACTGATTATATCACCTGCCACTCTGTTGCCTTCACATGGGAGTCGAACCTTCCAAAATCTGGAATCATCAGGTATGAGAAGGGATTATGTCCAACCTAATTGTAAGTTTTTGTCTCCTTATTTGTCGCCAAAGTATAGGCTGGGTAAAGATAAATTTATAACGCATGTGTCGGAACACTGAAACATGTTTAACAAGCATTAATTGACCTCCGAGAACAACAGATTGGTTTTCTAACCTGCAAAAATGATTATACTTTCTGTTACTTATTGATGGTAACAGGCACCACAGGAGCCTGTTTTTCTCATCAAGGATCCTGTTATCTAGTTGAAACAAGAGCAAGAGTAATCATTTTCGACATTGGAGCATTCGAAGCAGATCTTGCTCTCCAACAAAGGTCGTCGTTCTTGGTAGCCCCTTCAGCTGATCAGCTCCATAGATCCCTTAGTAGGGAACATAATCTGATGAGTTGGCCAGAAAACTTCAACAAGCGAAGGCAAACGCAGAACCCTGAAGAGACCGACCGGAAAGCTAACAGCTTGTCTGCAAGGGCAATGCAGCTGAGCATCTATGGCGGCACGGTACAGTCAGTTCTATATGTTATTTAGTGTGTGGAAGTTTCTTCATGGAAGAAAAGCTTGGTCATGAAATGAACTTATTTTGCTTCGACTAAATTGTATACAGCCGCCCTTCAGGATTCTCTAATTTTCCGAAAAACAACAACAAAAAAAATTTAATCTTTTTGTTATTAAATATTTTAATCAGTTGGGTCTTTTGAAAAAGTTTGAAAACATCATTGAGTTACTTGATTTTCAGTGCACATCAGTTTTTTCTTTTCTCCTTGCTTATGGGAAAGGGCATTTGAAACTCATTCAAAGTAACTATGTCTTATTGTCGTTTGGGAATGCCATCTTAATTATTTGGGTCTAACCTGTTTCTGGAACTTATTCCGTTGTTTAATTTTTGCAAGGTGGATATCCAACAGCGCACTCAAAGTCTTCCAAGAAGTAGTCTCATTAAACTCTCATATCCAATAGTTCCTTCATATCCTGGCCACCGTCTTGTTTCTGTTAAATCAGAAGGTGCTGCTACTGTGAGGAGGAACCTTGGAGTGAGGAAGTTCACTGGAAATTTTACTCCTACCCCGGAACAAAGTAAAGACCCAAGAGAGAGTCATGTAGTTGATGGTTCCAGTGACGAATCCGGAGGTGAGGATGAGCACATAGTGAGAATTGATTCCCCAAGTAGGCTTTCTTTTCGCTAGGCTTCTTGAAAGTCTTACATAATCATGATCTGGCTGGGCCATAGACATAATAAGTTTTACAGGAAAACTCTTAAATGATACCGTAACTCATGCCAATCATGTGTTGAGTGTCGAGCTGCAAAGAGAGTCGAGCTAAACTTCTGATCAGCAATGTATCCTTCCAACGCATGATGTACTCACAGATCAGAAAGATTTTGTTTCAGAGGATATGTGCATTCTTCTGGCAACTAAAACTGAGTTTGCTTGTATTGAAGATCAATATGTATTTCATCATACGTGTATTTTTTGGATAAAATGTTGGATTAAAATTGATGTTTCTGAATTAGATTGATGGTGCTTTCCTTAAGAAAATGTTTGTCTCCATCAATTCTTATCAGTTGGTATATAACAAGTTATAGGTTGTTTAACTGCATTATGCACAAACAATGTAAAACTATAATACCCTTAGATTTCACCATTATGTCAAGATGTTAGAATTCTTTTTTTGTAGAAAATCATAATCTAATGAGGTTTTTAAGAAAACTATTATAAAGGATGGAAGGTTGGAAGTCTTGGAGAGAGAGAGGGAATGAGAGATTGTAGATAAATTGCATATGCCTATACTATTTCTAGAAGAAATGTATTCAGACAATTAACAGAGATGTGACCATTAATAAATGCTTTCCTTTTCATCTTTCTTTATCACGTCGAAGTCTCCTTTCAAGGTTTACAACCTTTGTCCACAATAAATATAAAACACCCAATAGAGAAATGATATTTTGCATTCTCTCAACATTCTTAGCTGACGTAACATGCACAATCTATATTTATATCAATCTTAATTAAAAATAGATAAATGAATAAATAAATTCAGTGGTGGATTGAGCATGTTACATCAGCTGAAAATGTTAATAAAAGAATGCAAAGTAGCAGTTCTCTTGAAAATATTTCTAACATAAAAGCCAGTGCCCCATGATCTTCTAGCAGCAGTAGCCTTCACATAGTGCCTCTTACATGAGACAGCATTGAATTTACTTTTCTGGTTGCTAGAATGAAACTTGTGCACCTGTACAGCTGATTACCGTAGAAGGCTGATTTGAGCAATTGTGTGACGTGTCCTCATGCAGATGACTGTCTAAGAATTACTTCTCTTAGATATTATGTCCAAAGAGATCTGAAGCTGTGCTTAATTGACCTCCTAGACGTTAAAAGGCATTCCAAGATACTTAATTTTGAGTTTCTCCCTTCTTCAACTCAGAATTTGAACCATAGTTTCCACAATTTCCTCATTACCAGCACAATTTTGCTCACTTTGTCCTTATTGGCTTTGTAAAGCCTGTAATGTATTCAAACTGGTTTAAAGCCTCTGCAGTTACAGCAGGCCTACTCTTTCACGTTGGATGCAGCTTCAACTTTGTTTCAAGTACCAAACCACGGGGACATTCTAGAGACGACTTCAATAATTTATCGTAAACCGGGAATGAGATAAAGAATCACTTTTCCTAAGATCCCTCCCAACAGAAAATAGCCAACCAGAGTACCATTTACTACCGTAGGGTATTGAGGTATTTTATGCAATCTCTGACCTAGTTTATGAAGATATAAGTTGTTTATAGCATCAACAATTTTGAGTATAATGTCGCAACTGCACCAAGGCAAAATGGGAGGATGGGAGGAAGACAGCAGTATACTGAGTAGCACGTCTCTTTCTGTTTTGGTCGGCAAGTCACAAACCATTTTAGAGTCCAGAATTGCTTGATGTTTCTTATTGTGGAAAGTTTTATTTTTGTTTTCACTTTATCCTATTTTATTTTGAAATTTATCCTAAGGGGTGCCTTCTGATTTTGCTAAAATATAATGTAGTCCTCTTGTAGATGGTTAACACAATATCAAAAGAATAGTTTGAAGTAAAATTATTTTTTTTGATAAGTAGTTTGAAGTAAAATTATGCTTTGAATTAAACTAAAAGATCACTATTATTACTTTAATTTTTGATAACTAATGATAAGTTTTATTAGAATGAGGAGAAACCTAATGCATTCTGGAGGTGAACAAAAGACTCACCTAAAACATACTCATGAAATTCAGTTGGGATATAATGTCTAAAAAAGAAGAAAAAGGATGCAGCCAACAGCTAGCATCCACTCATACAATGATCTCAGAAATCAACTGCTATTTGCCAAACTATTAAACCTCTCCAGATGTAATCTCAACAGGCTAGCTTTCTTACGCTTGGAATGGATGTCTTTGATGGCTTACAATCCTGTTTCCGTTTTACTTTTGTAATATGGTTATAGATGGTTTGGTGTGTCTTTCATTCAATATTCTTGATGGGTTGAGAGTGAAATACAATTTTAGCGCGGTAGCCTTTCAAAAATCTGGAAAAGGGCCATATTTATGCTGATTTTGATTTTAGTTTTCCCTAAGATTTTCATCCGTAAAAACTGAGCATCATGTCATTGATTCCTTAAAGAGTAATGATACAAGTCATCCTCCATGTCTCTCCATGTCTACTTTGTATCAACCAAAAGTGACATGGCTTTTAAAAATCAAAAGTGACATTTTTAAAATCACCATTAGATCAAAAGTCAATAATCATCGATAATAAATTCAATGATAATTTTAAAAGCCACATCACTTTTGATTGACACAAGGTAGACATAAAGGATAACATATATAATTACTCTTCCTTAAATGTATTTGATGTTATTGTTTGTTTGTAATTAATGCTAATTTAAGTTGATCGATGATGGACTAATATGCAGAATATGCAACACCATCGATTGGGAAAGATTGGGGATGGCATTCGACTTTGTAAGTTAGTAAATATTTCATATAGTACTGCAAGTCTGCAACACCTAATATAGGCTTCACCTCCTAAAACCAGTTTTTGATTAAAGAAGTTTTTCTCTTATTGTCAAATGTTAGCTATTAAAATGTTGTTAATATGCAGGGGCAAATATTGATCCTAACCTTCTATTGGCTGTTTTTCTTCCTGCACTTCTTTTTGAAAGTTCATTTTCAATGGAAGTGCACCAAATAAAGGTTTCATTTCTCTGCCTTTTAGTACTATTCGTTTTGAGTTTTGGTTATTGGAATTTTTCTTTAGTACTTCCAATTATTGGACTTGCAGATTCTCTCTCTCTCTCACACACACCATTCCAATATATAAACTCTCTATACTATTTAATTTATTTTCTTTATTTTTCATCTATAACCAAATAAGACCTGTTCATTTCCATTTTTTTGTAGACTAGAATAGTTCTTTACTTTTTATATAAAGATTTTATGTTCATTTCCGTTTTTTGTGGAATAAAATAGTTAATGATCACAATCAAACCGAAAAAGTAGCATTAAAAAAAATAACTTTAACAATATATATATATATATATTGTGAGTACAATACCAGAAACTAAACAAGCCTAAGATAAAATAAAAGAAGAGCAGGAAGGAGAGACCTTCCCACTTACAATATCATCACTTAGTCGAACTTTTCTTATATAACCATAACAATATCCAATAGAAAAATAAAAAACAAAACCAAATAGTAGCACCAAAAGGTCAAAAAGGTTTAGCGACTTATTAATAAAAACATATGGGATGTAGGTATTCTTGTTATTTAAAAGAAAGAAAACATTCCCAAAGCTTATGGAATGAGGATTCCCACCTCTCCAGAGGAGATTCCACATTCCTAGCAAAAGACTAGTGGGAGGGAATCCACATTCCCTTGGGTATCTGGATTCCCTCCATTTAAGTGCAACTAAACAAGGTAATCTTGTGGGATTTTCAAGAATCCTAAAATATTACTCCCATCCAAACGCCCAATTATTATTGAGTCTTGTTACAGTGAGTGGGTTGTGTTATGGGAAAAAAAGAAGGGAAAAAACAGAAAGAGAGGAAGGAAAAGAAGGGAAAAACAGAATTTAGGCATGGAGCATTGTCTTGAGATATGAGTAAAATATGTTAGAGAGATAAAGGGTAAGAAGTTTTTACTAAGAGTATATTAATATACATATTTAGATATCACTCTAGCCCAAAAGCCTAAGCTAATGGACTTGGGTCTACTTATGTATATTAACTACTCTTTTCTTTTATTATTTTTCAATGTGAGACACAACACTCACAAGTTACTCACTATAATCTCCCCCTCACTTGTGAGTCTCCCCACATTAACCCAACTCCCCCTCATTTGTGAGTCTTTTTACATTTCCAAGAGTATCACACGTACAAGAGTTGCTCCAGAGCAGCCATGAACCGCAACTCCAAACCATACACGTCCAGAGTCCTAGGAAATAAACCATGGCTCTAATACCAGTTGTTAGAGAGATAAACGGTCAGGAATTTTTACTAAAAGTACATTAATATACATATTTAGACACCACTCTAGCCCAAAAGCCTAAGCTAATGGACTTGGGTCTACTTATATATATTAACTACTATTTTTTTTTATAATTTTTCAATGTGGAACACAGTACTCACAAGTTACTCACAACAAAGAATTATGCAAATATAATGCCACATGACTGAGAAACGAGACTACTCATCAAAGAGTGAGGCCTGGAAGCTAAAGAAGGCCAGATCTATTGTCAGACTAAGCAAGGCATGATAGACGTGTAAAAATGCATAAGGAAAGCATTCTTCCAACATTCTTCGATGAACACTCGGCATTTCTAAAAGCTCAACTCTGCAGCTGCTTCCAAATAAACTAGTGTCGGATGAGTCGTTGATTTCCTGATCGATTTCCTTCTTTGATTGTCAATTTTAATACATGACCTAATCCATTGCATGACTTCTGCATCAGCAAGACATTGAAATGAAATAAGACGAGCACTTAAAATCTCAGGCCGCTATAGAATAAAGATGGTGATAAACGATTTAGCATCCTTCTTGTGCTTTCTGCATCTATTTGGAATAACCAATTTTTGCTTATAAAATTATGGACAAAGTTTTCCTCTAAAGTAGGTTGGAGAAAATCTCCAATCCAATTTGGAGGAAAACTTTGTTCTAAAATGATTTACCATGTGGCAGTAATTTCCAAATGCTATACAAACAACAAAAGCAAACCTCTAGAGACACAATGGCTACTGCTTCCTCTTGGCCACTTAGACTTTGTTGCAAATGTAAGAGGCAATTAGCAAGGATATCAACCAAATGACATCGTTGAAACTTGTTCAAACCATCACACTCTCAGCTTCTATTTGCAACTTAACAGAATAGAGCTCTTTGAAGAATTCTAAAAGCCCCATTTAGCTCCTTGGTATGTATAATTATGTATCTGCATATAGTTACTCTGTTGGAGTTATTGAGCTTCATGCAGTCATCTACGGATGATTTTGAACTTTTTCTGAATTTAAATAAACCAGATGCTCTTTCCATTTTTTTGTGCAGAGGTGTATAGTACAAATGATTTTACTCGCTGCTCCTGTTGTACTAATATCAACCTTCTGTCTTGGATCTGCTTTGAAGGTATCATTCACCTCGCTGTTTAGACTAAAATGCTTGTTTAACATAATCACATCTGTGATATCCTGCAGTTCACCTTCCCATATAACTGGAGTTGGAAGACATCATTGTTGCTTGGGGGACTTCTGAGTGCTACAGATCCCGTGGCTGTTGTTGCTCTGTTAAAAGATCTTGGTGCGAGTAAAAAACCAAGTACAATAATTGATGCAGAATCCTTGATGAATGATGGGTATTTATATTTCATGAACTACCACTTTTTCTTGTTTCTAATAGCTCCGTCTAAATTTATATGTGTAGCATCTAAAACCAACCAATGGCTTATGTACATTATATGTATATGTTTATGCTTATGTATAAATGTAGTTCCTCCATCTAACATGTCTTACTTTTCTTTTACGTGTTTCCCAAAATGAATGCCCCCTCTCAAGAAGTCAAACCATTTTTTATCTGTATTAGGAGTTTTTCTTTGTATACTTCTTATGTACTAGGATTTCTCTTTGTATACTATTACTTTAAAAATAAAAAAAATATAAAAAAAAACTTATATATTTCTATAGCTCAGGTCCACATAGTAAACACTATTGTGGAACTTAACACATGCCCATGCAATGACTTAATAATTCATTAGTCTAATGTGAGACTTACACATATTCATACAGCGCCTTCACAAATAAGGTTGTTTTTGTGCTACAGTACCCTAGCACCACATAGGATTACAAGATCGGCTTTGGCATAATTTCTTACTATTCGGAGTAGCATTGCATTTGCGCTATTCCTTAAAGGACTACTCACCATTAAAGCTCCCTAAAATTATTTATATAGTTCAGTTTAACCTAAAAAACATCGAATCTGGGACTTAGCACATGTCCATTCAACACCTTTATGGTCCACTACCTCATTGTAAAACTTTACACCTCACAATCACATTGATGATGATGACATTGATAATTATTTATTGTTATAATGATTATTATTATCAGTAGTATTTGCGGTAATCCATGCCAAGGATTTGGAATGTTAAGGCATCAATGATCTTGGATGTATGTGAGATCTACTGAAGGTGTGTATTAGGTCAATCTGGGTTATATAAACGATTGTAAGCAGCCTTAATAGTGGCTGATCATTTTGAGATATTGTGCAAATGTGATTAGCGCGTTCCTCGATCATGACACTTATAATTATGATTATCATTAATCAATATGATTATTATTCTTGGATTTTTGGCTAGTGAGAATCACTTTGATTTATTATGTCTTTTATATATTTGGCCTCCTTTTGAGTTTGCTTACTTTCCTATTCCAGGACAGCAATTGTGGTTTATCAGTTATTCTATCAAATGGTCCTTGGAAAGAGCTTTAAGTGGGCTGCGACAATCAGATTTCTGACGCAAGTCTCACTTGGGGCGTATGTGTTAATTTTCTTGCAGTGCTGACAAAATAATTCTGGTTATGACCCTTTTCCTGATTCAGTGTAGGCATTGGTCTTGCTTTTGGAATAATATCTGTTTTGTGGCTTGGGTTTATTTTTAATGACACAGTTATAGAGATCTCACTGACACTTGCTGTGAGCTACGTTGCTTACTTCACTGTACGTTCCTTTCCGAGCCTGGACACCTTTTCCATGTTCATATACATTTGTTATATTTGAACCTCTGATTGATGTGTATACTTCATTTGTATTTGGGGTACACCCCTCTACGCTTTCTATGAGATTGAATTACCTCTAAGAAAAATTCACAAGGATCATGTACCATTTCTAGGCCAAGTTTATTAGTTAAAATAAAGAAGCATATAAGTTTCGACCAAAATAGAAAGCGTCACCACCATAAACAGTAGAGGACTAGCTAGCCACAATGCATTCAGTTAAAGTTTGAATTTTAGATGATTTTTTTTCTAAGTAACAAAATAGGGGGTGATAAGTAAAAAAAATTTTATAAGTATATTTTTTTTTATAAGTAAAATTTTAAATGATATAGTTAAAGGAACATATAAATAAAGAAAAGAAATGATAATCCCACTGTAAAAAAAAAAAAAAAAAAAAGAAAAAGAAAACCTCCCCAAAAGCCAAAGGAGAAGAGATAAGTAGAACACAGTTATACAAATAAATTTGTCTTCTTCTATATAGGAAAAAAAAATATAAAATAGGAGAATTAAGGACAAGTGCAAACTTATTTGAGGGAACATATACATAAGGAATCTCAGCTTCTTCACATAGGATCGGAACATGAGTAATCACATCAATAGGAGATATGTTCCCGGCTATAACACACAATCTGCATTCAATAGGGGGGAAAATAACTATTTACAACTTCCCAATCACAAAAATCAATTCCTCTATACTTTTCAAAATAAAGCTACTTTTCACTAAGAAAATCAATCACTCAATATCTCAGTGTTTGGCCAGGATCTAAACAGTAAATAACTACTCCCCCCCCCCACCCCCTGTTTTATCCCACCCGCCCCAACACAGAGTCACAACTACCTCTTGTACCCATTTTTATTCAATTTACTCAATATGTCTTATCTAAGCACAAATTCCAATACTAGTGCTCTACTCAAACTGTAATTTTCACCAGTTACTTTTAGTTTATGATGCTAAACAAGTAGAATAAAGGAAAGATAAGAAAAACTAAAAAAAAAAAAGGAGAGGTTCCCAACTCTTTTATAAGAGCACAAATTGATCTTTTTGCCACATCCTTTATAGAATTCAATATCTTAGGTAAAAGATCTTCAGCTATGTTTAAAGTACTACTATTACCACAGAAGAATGAGAGAAAAGGAAATGAAAAAAAATGCAAGCAATTTCTATACTTTCCACTTTCTGTTTAAGAAAAATCTGCAGCCTTCATGGACTTTCATTTGGAAAGCCAACAGAAAGAAGGGGAATATGACAGAAAACTTACCCTTTATGACCACGCCTTATACTTTTAACCACCTCCTTTACTCCTCTCTTCAAGCATTTGTGTTCAGCAGCTGGAATTAAAAATATAAACAACATAATTATTTTAAACAACAAAGTACAGAAAAAATTATCAAAGCATAAGTTGAATTCTTTTTGTTTTCCATTAGTCTTGAACCTATGACCTCACCCTCCATCCTGTTCTTGTGGAAAGACGCAGTACCATTTATGCTAAAGTTCATTAGTTTGAATTTCATACTCCTTTTTTTTTAGTAAGATTCCTAAATTTCATCAACAAAATTCCACCAGATCTATCATATGGGCTAGAACACAATATTACATGTTCAATTCCAAAAATATTTGGTATATCTCCATAATTTTGAAGATATTTAAAATTTGGGTAAAGAAATGTGTTCATAAATTCAATCTTAGACATATTCACATTTAGGAACCTGAGAAAAACACAACTTAACTCAGCCTAATAATAAAACTTCCATGTTCTCTTTACAATTAAAAAAGAGAACGTTAAAAGAAAAACACATGACCAGAACATCCAATATCCACTCTCGTCTCTTTTTCTGCATTTTATCGGTAGCCGAACAGTGTTGCAAAAAAAAAAAAAAAAGTTATTTACAACAGTAGGATAAAAGTAGATCAGCAAACACTCTTCTACAAAAAAACAAATGTAAATAAAATCCCGTCAATCTATTCAAAAAGAATAAATCTTCCCACTAAAACTTAACTCAGGAAAACAAAATAAACAAAAAAAAAAAAGGTTCAAGATTGCTTAGAATACATCATTCGACAAGTATTTTCTCTGGAAAACTCCTGAAGTAGCGAGTTCTAGGCCAAACCCAAAGGAACAAGCATAAAACGAAAACAACCCATGTCTTTAGACCGTAAACCAAGTGCATATAACACACAAACAAGGACACACAATCAGATGCCTATACGAATATTTTTAGATCAAGAATGACATACCTATACGATTATGTACATGTATATATATATATATATATGAAAATTTACCTCTGCGGACGAGCTTGAGGGTGCGCTTGCAGAGCTTCTTTCCGGCGAGGGGTTTAGCAATGGGGGCGATGGCTAGCAACTTCTTCCTCTTGTTCGCCTTCTCTGCTTCGCTATCGCTTCCCATCTTGTCGTTTGCTTTCTTTCTTCTGAAGCTCAACTTTGGGCTTGGGCTCGGGCTCCTAAGATGTGATTATGCTTAGTAATTACTATACTACTTAGAACTTTCTCATTAAGCTCTCCAAAAGTGATGTTTAACCAAATTTTGCTTAAAATTCACAAAAACTTTCATTTGTCAAGCTCTCTACTCATTCTCTACTATAACTCTTGTCAGATTTATATTCTATATTTGGATAAACAATCTTTCTATCTATTTCATTTCCACACATTTTTATATTCATTTCATCCTCCTTTCTCTCTCCAGACCAAATCACATTTCCCCCCTCTCTCTCATACCAGACCTTACGTTCTCTCTCTCTCTCTCTCACACCAGACCTTGCGTTGTGCGAGTAAAACCCAAAGGTTGGGGTGGGTCCTAGTTAAGAGAAATCCAAGGGTTATGGACGGTGGTTGGGGTGGGTGCTAGGCAAGAGAAGCTCACGGTGGGTTCATCCAAAGGGGTGTTTTTTGAGAATAAAAAAATATAAACATAGAAGAAAAATTATATTTAAACAGAATGGAGTAAGATTTAGAGAGTTTATTGTGTGGTGCTTTTAAAAAGTTGCTAGTTAAACTAGAAAAGGTGAGTTTTTTCACTAAATTTTAGCCAAAGAATAGAGAGTGGATGCTCTTATTCGGCCAGCACAAAAGGAACACCAAAGTAAAACCCAAAAATTGCCAATTAATATAGCAACTAGGGCCACAAACAAACATATATGATATAACTAATAACCAAATCAGTGAAATCTCAACTAAGAGCCTAGGACTTAAGAGGAATAAGGACTTACAGAACTTTAAAGACAAATCTGATCTGGCGTTGGATGGATCTTCAAATCAGAGCCAAATCTGAAACACAATTAGAGTAACAACAAAATTTGAGTGTTGATCTGCAGTTGATCTTTGAATTTAATTTTTTTTTAAAAAAAATGGTTAAGTGGCTACGGGCTGACCAGTAGAGACTAGAGAGAGAGGCAGAGAGGTAGTGACTCACCGAGACTCAGTGGTGCTGTGCGGGTAGTGCGGTGCTAGTCGTGCGGGCCATCCGCGATGCTGGTGCGGTTCTGGTCGATGGTGCTGGACCGTGGACTGAGAGGTCCGTGGTGTTGGACCTGCTACTAAAAATGGTGTGGCGCTGGAGCCTGGTGCCGTGGCTGCTAGCCTGAAGCCTGGTGCCGTGGTGTGGTGCGGCTTGAGAGAATCTCTCAAGAGAGCTGAGAGGTATATCATTATAGCATTCTCAACAGCTTCTCTGTCATTTTCCTTAAATTTAGAAAACCAAACTACTTTTTGTTTTCCTATTTAAATACACCTCACAATAAATTCCCTAAACATTTTCCTACATCATTAAAATAATATTTTTTTCCTTTACCTTTATTTTTTTATTTTTTATTTTATTTTACAGAAACTCGTCCGTCTGTCTCTCTCTTTCTCTGTTCTGTCTGTCTCTCTCTCTCGTCGGCGTCGGCGTCGGCAACGTGAACGCTTCTGCTGTGAATCGACGCCGAAGGCTTTTGCTGATAGGAAAATCTCGTATGTCTGTCTGTCTGTCTCTCTCTCGTCTGTCTGTCTGTCTCTCTCTCTCGTTGGCGTTGGCGTAAAGGCTGTCTTTCTCTCTCTCTCTCTCGTCAGCGTCGGCGTGAAGACTGTCTCTCTCTCTCTCTCTCTCATCTCA
>FXXK01001432.1:59877-88337 GCA_900184695.1 Betula pendula | reverse complement strand
TCAGAAAATATGGGTGTTGATCGAAGAAGGGCTGCTTGTGCGTTAGGTGTTGATCAAAGAAGAAGAAGCAAGGAAAGTCCTGCGTGTTGTCTGAACGAAGAAGGAGAAGAAGCAAAGGAGGCAACGACTGCACAGGGAGCCGTGAGAGGAAAGAGAATTTTTATTATTAAAAAATGCATTGGGAAGCTACAGTGCAACCCAATGCATTGGGTTGCACTGTAGCATTCCCAGGGTTTAGGGAACATGTAGGGTATCTGCTGTGGGTGCGTTTTTGTGACTTTTTTGACATTTTTCCTAAATTTAGGGAAGGGAACAACATATAAGGCTTCTACTGTGAATGCTCTTAGATGTGTCTAACCGTTTAAAGTTCAACCAAACCTATTACTTCCAAAACGCCACCGTTTAGTGCTAACATTGTTAGGGTTACAATAAAGACTCAAAATGCCACCGTTTTGATTAAAAAAAAAAAAAAACTCTTAAACTTTCAAAACGATGACGTTTCGAGTAAAAAAAATAAATAAATAAATATCGGTTCGGTTCGATTAACCAAATTAACCGATTTCAAAAAAAACCTATACCGATTAACCAAACTGAACCGACTTTCGGTATAAAAATTTATACCGAATTTCGAATCAAAAATAGTCGTTTATAGTTGTTAGCTATCGATTAGGCGGTTAACGATTAATTTGCTCACCCCTAAATTAGATTATTTCAATTTGTTTTCTCACAATCCCATTGATCCTCATTAAGTTTGAAAAAAAATATTAAATTAAATTTACTTTCTAAATTTTTATGCAATTTCAATTTAGTCACTAAGTTTTTAATTTTGACAATTAGGTTTTTAGTTTTCTTCTAATTTCAAATACGTTCATTTGTTAATCTACCATCCAATTAATTAACTTCATGCCACGTAACATCAATCATTTAATGCCATGTGGCACTTGTTTGACACGTCATCTGCCAACTGTACATGTCACATGACTTAATGACTTCTTTTTTACAAATATAAACTAAATCAAAACTTTTAAAAAGAAGCTTAAAATAATTTAAAAAGAAAAGAAAAAGGTGAGGGTAGCCGACCACCACTAATAGGTGTGGGGTGGTGGCTGTAAAGGCCCATACCCCGTACGGCGGCTACCCTCCATTACTCATATTATCCTCTTTGGGTCCGTATACCCTCAAGGCTTTGTTCCATTCCCCAAAGGGGTTGGACGCGTCCCCCATGAGTCGAACCTAGGACCTTTAAGTCCTAGATTCTGCACTCATGGGTAGCCATTGAGCTACATACTATACTTTTAAATGCTTTTAGAACTAAATGGTTTAGTAAATTATATGCTTATGGAAAAGAAAAGGAATTGGGAAGTAGTTTAAAGTGTAGTAATTATATGTGAAATTCAAACCGGATATTTTATGAGATAACACGACTACATTGTAATTTGATGGATTTACTTGTGTTATGAGTTAGGTTTTGAAATGTGATAAGCATGTGTTAAGAAAATGAGGTTGAACAGGGTGTGATTGTGAAAACAAAGAGTGTATACTTTTGGTAAATTAGCATGAATGTTGCATATGAATGTTGAGACGTAAATAAACCGTTAATGCATATTGAGAATGTAATATGAAGAAGTAATGAAACAAGAACGCAAACAATGAGTTAAAACTACGAAAACGAGAATAAGAGACTAATGCATTGGGTGTACGAACCCCAACACATGTGAGTGTACGGACCACAGTGTTGTTAAGAATGATATTGGGTGTATGGACCCCAACATATGTGAGTGTACGTACCACAGTGTTATTAAGAATGATATTGGGTGTACGGACCCCAACACATGTGAGTGTACGGACCACAGTGTTAATAATAATAGTGGGTGTACGGACCCTAACACATGTGAGTGTACGGGCCACAATGTTAACAATAATATCGGGTGTACAGATCCCAACACATGTGAGTGGTAGGACCTACGTTGTCGACAAAAGAAAAGACAAGAAAGAAAGCAAGAAAGAAAGAACTAAGAAAAGAGATATGAATGATTAAAGGATGTATGAGATGTTACGAGCAAGAATGAATGTCGTAAGACTACTAGAGAACATGAATGTGAGTATTTATGGACTACGTCTAAGCATAAGATGGAATGAAAGATGTGATTGAACAGTGTATTTGCAGGAAGTGTTAATGGAGATTATTGATGTATATTACATGAGAAGATATTGACGTATATGTATGCAAAATATTATGGAAGTCTATGAATGTTCCTTACCTATATGCATGTTAGCTTATGTCTTGTTTGAGTATGGATGCATTGAATATGTGTATGACTAATATATTATCGTAAACTCATGGAGAAAACAAAAACGGTGCATTGTTAAAGTTAGAATTTCTTATACTACTGAGAATGTAGACTCACATATCCGCCTATGTTATTGTGGTTAACCCCGCAATTTCATTAAGGCACTGTCGATGCAGGAAATGAGGTAGAAGAAGAAGAAGACCCAGAAGCCTTGTACCTAGGCTACTATGGATGAGACCATTGGTGTGCCTTGGGTTTTGTTTGACAAATTCGTTAGTCATTTTTTGTGTATACATCATTTTTGTTCGCACATAGACACTTATGATGTATTTCTTTTGAGATTGTGCCGCATGTGGCACTTGTGATTAGCAGTTTTTGTATTAATGATACAATGTAATCCTTAACAAGATAGATGTCTTTTGTCAGCTCTGATGGTTTGTAAATTAAATATTCCGTTGCGAGATCCATGATCTCTGATGTGAGTGTGAACCTTTTGATATGTTACAGGTTTAGCCAAATTGATTTGGCTATTTTGATGTCAAATTTTACAGGTTCTATAATTTGAGCTTTTAGCTCAATATATATCAGGTTTAGCGTAAAGGCACTCTTCGTGCGTGCTATTATTTGTATATGCATTGACGCGTCGGGTGGGTCAGTTACAGGTTTGTATCAGAGCAGTGTACTCTACGGCCATGGAGGAAGTAGTTACATAGGATTATGTTGAAGTCTAGGGTGTTAACACCAGAGCTTTAGGATGTTAAAAACTTTTAACAAAACGTGAGGTACAAAAGCTTTAATAAGGATTACTGTGGGTTCATACAGTTTATTTGGTGTGTGAAATGTGTGGTCTCACTTAGTGCGATTATACATGGTCTAGGTTGAATACCTTTACTTGCACCATGACCACTCATATTTGTTGGTTAATGTCTGAGTGCAGAGTGATGCCTCCTAGACCGAGACGCAAACGACTTGTTGGGAAACTGGTGAATCAAGGGGATGGCGGTGCACTACCTCCACCTCCTCCTCCACCGCCACCAAATGCGCTTGATCCGGCGCAATTCATGACTCACGCTACTCAATTTATGGCCATGATGATGGCCAATGCCCCTCAACCAATGATGGCCAATGCCCATCAACCAAGAGAACGTGAAGAGAGGGTAGGTTGTCAGTTGAAGGACTTTTTTGCACAAAAGTTCGCTATGTTTTATGGGAACGAAGGTTCAGAAGCCGCTGACAACTGGATTAGTAGTATCCAGGATCTTATGGAAGCCATGGGTTGTACAGACAACCAAAAGGTCAAATACGCAGCACTCAAGTTCTCGAGTGAGGCCTCACGATGGTGGAAAGGAAGGAAACCTCACCTAGTTCGGGAGATGGGTAGTGAAGCCTTAATCACCTGGGAGCGGTTCAATAAGGAGTTCTATGATCGCTTCTTTCCAAAATCCCAACAACGACTTCGAGCCAAGGAATTCTAGAACCTCATTCAGGGTACCATGACGGTAGAACAATACTCTACCAAGTTCCAGGATTTGTCTCGCTTTGCTCCAAACCTAATCCCCGATGATGAGACCAAGACCGAGAGGTTCCTAGATGGCCTCCAACCTCGATTAAAGGAAAAAATTTCTTTCTTGAAAATCACCGAGTACACTGAGATGGTAGATACTGCTGCCATAGCTGAGAGGGCGGTTAATGAAGCTACAGCCAGTTACATGCAAAGGAAGCGATCCGCACCTCAAGCTTCGTTTCCGTCCAAGAGGCAAGCTGTGGGAAGTAGCTCAAAGACAACTGTCAAGAATAATTTTCCTACGAATCAAGGAAGCCAATGGCCTTTGTGCTCTAAATGCGGGAGAACACATTATGGTGAATGCAGGCTAGGGACTATGAATTGCTATAAATGTGGCAAGGCGGGCCATATTCAAAAAAAATTGTCCTATGGTAGCAGCAGTGATGCAAAGGCCACAAGGAAGCAACTATCAACCAAAGCAACCTGCCCAAGCACAAGTATACTCACTTACACCGGGGGGTGCTGATATGGAGGAAGGCAACACAGATGTTGTGACAGGTACTATTCCTCTATTTGGTAGTTTTGCATGTACATTATTTGATTCGGGTGCTACACATTCATTCATTTCCTCCACATATGTGAAACTTTGTAACATGAACACAAAGCCATTAAAGCAAAATGTAAACGTAGCTACACCCGTAGGTCACATTATAATGTGCAGAAAGTTTGTGGAGAATTGTCCTATTGTTGTAGGTGGCAGGACATTGCCGGCAAACTTGACAGTATTCAAGATGCTTGGTTATGACATCATTCTAGGGATGGACTGGTTGTCAAAGTATGGTGCAACTATCGACTGTAAGAAGAACGAAATTGTATTCCGACCGCACGACTTTGAAGAGTTCAAGTTTTGTGGATCCCATGTGCGAGCAACTCCACCACTCCTCTCAGCAATTCAAGCGAAGAGGTGTGTCAGAGATGGCGCTCAAGCATACTTGGCTTATGTGGTTGCTAAGCTAGAAACTGAGTTGAAGTTGGAAGACATTCCAGTTGTATGTGACTATCCGGATGTTTTTGCTGAAGCGACAGAACTACCTCCTAATCGTGAAATCGAGTTCTCCATTGAGCTTGTGCTAGGGACTCAGCCAATTCACAAGGCACCATATCGAATGGCCCCAACAGAGTTAAAGGAGTTGAAGGAGCAGCTTCAAGAGTTACTAGACCGGGGTTTTATCCGCCCTAGTGTATCACCATGGGGAGCGCCGGTGTTGTTTGTGAAGAAGAAAGATGGTTCTATGCGGTTGTGCATAGACTACCGTGAATTGAACCGAGTAACAATCAAGAACAAGTATCCTTTGCCAAGAATCGATGACCTATTTGACCAACTCAAGGGAGCTTCAGTGTTCTCAAAAATTGATCTTCTATTAGGATATCACCAGCTTAAAGTGCGAAAAGAAGATGTACCAAAAACGGCTATCCGTACGCGTTATGGCCATTATGAATTCTTGGTCATGCTGTTTGGGTTAACCAATGCACCATCGGTATTCATGGACTTAATGAATCAAGTATTCCATAAGTACTCGATCAATTTGTAGTGGTGTTCATTGATGACATACTAATCTACTCGACTAATCATCACGAGCACAAGAAGCATTTGAAGATGGTGTTGGAAGTATTAAGGGAGAAGAAACTCTTCGCCAAACTTAGAAAGTGCGAATTTTGGTTGGAGAATGTATCCTTCCTTGGTCATGTGATCTCTAAGCGATAAGTCTTGAATGTTACACATTTAAGCCCCTTAACTTGCATGTGTTATACCTTAGTTTGTATTGTTATCTAATATTTTTAGTGAGTTTTAGTGTTTTCCTTATTTTCAGGTCTTAATGAGAATTCAAGACATATCATGTACATTAAGCTTGAAGATATTTTTGAGGAAATTAAAGTGCTGTAGAAAGGAGTGACGCTCGAGCGCCCATATCTGACTCTCGAGCGCCAGCCGCAATGCAAGCCTGACGCTTGCAAGCCCCGCGCGCAGAATTGAGCACCACCAGCATGTGACGCTCGAGCACCCAATCCTGACGCTCGAGCGTCGTCACAGCTTCCAGAAAATGCAGGATCTTTTAGACAGCTGTTGACGGTGGGATATTTTTTTGGGTCCAAAATTGCGGCTGCCAACACATAGTAGGCGCCGAATTCTCCCTCAAGAGGACTCCAAAAGATCTAGAAACTTAGATCTTTAGCTTGATCTTTCCTATATATGTGTTCTGTCCGAGAGAGAAAGAGGGCAGCACAGAACGTTTTTAAGTCTAATTTCTGTATAGTTTTTGTTCCTTTTGCTTTATTTTGTTAGTGTATAAATGATAGAACTCAACCCATAGCTCCAATTTTTCTTAGGAAATGGATTTCTTCAAATCCATTGAAGAAATCCAAATCCATAAGGAAACGAATCCCATTTAGGGTTTGATGCAATTTTTCCATGGGGTTATGAGTTGAGGTAGATTGTATTTAGATATGGATTTTGTATAAATGGTATAATGATTGCATTTGCTTATGGATTGTGCTTAATGATAATATCATTTGAGATATAGATTATTCTTTGTCTATGAAGAATTGTTTAAGTTTTGAATGATTTACACAAGCTATGCAATGATGCTTTTGACTTGATGTTATGTGAGTTTGATAGGGCATGCTAGGGACCACAACTCAATCTATGTTAGTTTAACTTAGAATAGATGGAAAGAGGGGTGGAAACCTATGATGCTTTATGCTTATTTCATGATAATTGGGTAGGCTATTAAGAGGATTTATATCGCATGCTAGGGAACACGAGTTATCTCACATGTAGGTTTAGATTTCTATCATTTAAATTTATGTCATTTAGGTGAGTGACTAGTGCGAACTATGATGCTTTATCATTTTCTTTTGATAGTAAATTCTTGATGAGATCGTTGTAAGGATTGACAACCTTTACACGCTCATATTATGCCTTTGTTAAAGATCCGAAGTTAGATACAATCTGCATTCTATCTTTACTTTACATGTCGTTTACATTTATGTCTTTTACACTTAATGTCATTTACATTTATGTCATTTCAATTATGTCATTTAAAGTTTATGTCATTTATCTTTAAGTCATTTAAGTTTATGTCTTTTAGTCTTAAAATCAAAACAACTTTTGTTCTCATGAGTTGAGCCGGAGAACACCTCGAAGGCTTGACGAACAACCATCACAGTCCCTGCGGATCGATACCCTCTTTTTAGAACTATCCTGCAAATGTGTGATCTAACGCGAGCGGTTAATTATAAATGTAAAATCGGTAGCGCTCGTGCAACTATCACNTAAGGATGGGATATCTGTGGATCCGAAAAAGATAGAGACTGTTGTTGAATGGGAGCGGCCAACCAATGTTCAAAAGATACATAGTTTCTTGGGATTAGTAGGTTATTACCAGAGGTTTGTGAAGGGATTTTCCACGTTGTCCAAGCCTCTCACAATGTTGACAAAGAAGAATGCTAGTTATGTCTGGAACGATGAATGTGAAGCTAGTTTTCAGGAACTTAAGAGAAGATTGGTGAGTGCACCAATTCTTGCTCTTCCCTTTGAGAGAGAGAGCTTCGTTGTGTATAGTGATGCTTCTTTCAAGGGTTTGGGATGCGTACTCATGCAGCAGGGTAAAGTGATCGCATACGCATCGAGGCAGTTGAAGAACCATGAACAAAACTACCCTACTCATGACCTAAAGTTGGCAGCGGTAGTGTTTGCTTTGAAGATATGGAGACATTACCTGTATGGGAACAAGTGTGAAATATACACCGATCATAAAAGTCTCGAGTATATCTTCACCCAAAAAGATCTGAATATGAGGCAAAGAAGATGGTTAGAGTTGATTAAGGATTATGACTACTATATCCTTTACCATCCTGGAAAAGCAAATGTTGTAGTGATGTATTGAGCAGAAAATCACAGAGTGAAGCCTCTATTTCTTCACTGTCTACTGAATTGCTTACTAAGCAATTGGGTTTGCTTCAGTTGGATGGGCGACCTACTCTAGATGATGCAATGCTATCGGCTCTCATTATTGCTCCTATGTTGGCAAATAGAATTAGAGAAGCTCAAGAAAAAGATCCTGAATTGTAGGAATTTAGAGAGAAAGCTAGACGCGGTGAAGCGCTTGGGTATGATTTGGCACATAATGGCATTTTAAGAATGGGTGATTGCAGAGTTGTTGTACTAAACGAATTTGAGCTAAGAAAAGAGATTTTAGATGAAGCTCACCAGGCAATGTACACAGTGCATCCGGGAAATACAAAGATGTACAAGGACTTGAAGAAGAACTACCGGTGGTCTGGTATGAAGCGTGATATCGCTGAGTATGTTTCACAATGTCCTTCGTGCCAACTTGTAAAAGCTGAACATCAGAGGCCGGCAGGGCCACTTCAACCACTTGAGATTCCAATGTGGAAGTGGGAACAAATAGCTATGGATTTCGTGGTGGGATTGCCAAGGGCACCAAGCGGGCAAGATGCTATATGGGTGGTAATCAACAGACTTACTAAAAGTGCTCATTTTCTTCCGATCAAGATCACAGACTCTATGGAGAAATTGGTAGAGTTGTATATTCAGGAAATAGTCAGGTTACATGGCGTACCTACCTCTATTGTTTCTGATCGAGACGCTCGATTTACATCTAAGTTTTGGGAGAGGCTACAAAAAGCAATGGGAACCAAGTTGAATTTCAGCACAGCATACCATCCGCAAACCGACGGCCAATCCGAGAGGACCATCCAAATCCTTGAGGACATGTTGCGGTTATGCGTACTTGATTTCAAAGGTAATTGGATTCAATTCTTACCTTTAGTTGAGTTTGCCTATAACAATAGTTTTCATGCAACTATTGAGATGGCACCATATGAAGCACTATATGGACGCAAGTGTAGATCGCCATTGTATTGGGATGAAGTGGGCAAAAGACAATTGTTGGGACCGAAAATTGTACAAGCCACACAAGACAAGGTTGCACTTATCCGAAAGCGGATGCTAACCGCACAAAGTCTACAAAAAAGCTATGCAGATAAGCATCGGCGCAAGCTAGAGTTTGAGATTGGCGACCTTGTGTATTTCAAGGTATCGCCGATGAGAGGTGTAATGCGCTTTGGCAACAAAGGGAAACTCAGTCCAAGATATGTTGGACCTTTCAAAGTGAATGAGCTCGTGAGTCCGGTTGCTTATAAGGTTGAATTGCCGCCTAGCTTGGAGGGAGTGCACAATGTATCCCATGTATCGCAGCTTCGGAAGTGTGTCCATATGACCCCTTGCACATCATTGACTATGAGCCTCTTGATATTCAAGCAAACTTGACATATGAAGAGCTTCCAGTGCAAATCTTGGATCGTAAGGAGCAACAATTGAGAACAAAGACCATTCCGCTAGTCAAGGTTTTATGGCGGAACCACAATGTAGAAGAAGCTTCGTGGGAGCTTGAGCAAGATATGCGAGATCGATATCCACATTTGTTCGAGTAAACCCAGGTATGAACATGCCCTACAAGATTTTTTAAACATATGTTTTTAGAGTTGAAAGCATATCTTGATTGTGAGCATGTTAGCGAGTTAAGACTTAAATTTCGAGGACGAAATTATTATAAGGGGGGAGGGATGTAATGCCCAAGAAATTAATTAATGGATTTATTATGACTAAATAAGAATAAGTCTATTTAGTGTGGTATTATTAATAAGGAGGTCATATTCTTGTATAATGGTTTTAATATAAAGCCCAAAGGAAATTAAAGAGATTTAAACCATCCATGTTGGCCCAAGCATGAGTGGCACATTTATGGCCCATGTTTCTCTCATCTTCACTTAAGTTAGAAGGGCACCTTTGGTAATTACTCACATATTCCTCTCACTCCCTCTCATTCACGTGACATACACTTTTATTCTTCACTTTTGGCTTCACCTCACTTAAAGAGCAACACTACAAGATCGGTTCTCCAAGGAAAAAGAAAAGAAACCAAAGCTCCTCTCTCATTTTTCTCTCATTCCTCACACACAGCCAGCTCTTGTTTCCAAATCCCTCTTGCTCTCTCTCATCATCTTCTCATGGCTTGACCTTGGGAGTTATGGCAGGAATGGTGGGTTATATGTAATCACGACGATGAAGAGAAATCTGAAACCGTAAGTTGCTCTTCTCTTCCTCAACTCTCTCATTCCTTTGTTCTTGCTATTTCACATGAACTTGTGTATATTTGACATGGGTTTTTAAGCCATAAATCACCCATAATGGGGCTGTACACAGCAGTAACTAGAGAGGGGAATTTTCCACTTTCTCAATCTCTCTTTCACGTGTGACTAGGGTGTGAGCTGGGGTTGGTTCCAAATCAAGTCTTCCATCATTTTTGAGGTTCGGGTGACGTTTAAAGACGTTGGAACGTTCAATTTACCAATTGGATTAAGGTAACTTCGAAATCCCTAAATTTTTCATAAGTTAGGTCAAATTTGGGTATGTGGCTAAATTCTCGAAATTGGTTTGAGGTTTTTGTGTATTGTAAATTCATACACACTATTTAAGTATTGGGTTGTTGATTAATTAGATTTAAACATCAATTTTGCCAATGGTTGAAGTATGGGCATAAACCCCAATTTTTATAGTTTTAGCTAATTTAGGGCTTTTAGTATTTAAACAGTAGGATTATGGTTTATATGGGTTAATTGCATGTAGTGCGATAATTTAACCCAAAATTTCCATGGGATTCATGGATGGTTGCTATAGGTTGTGTTTAGGTCCTAATGGGTCATAATAGGATTAAAGTTGCATTGTAAATGTGAGTTTAATGCTTGGCACAATACTACATTGCAATTGTGCTTGAGTTGTAGGATCCTTCTCAAACGTCACGGATAGGTAAGTATAATTACTTACTAAGGATGATACTATACTTTTAAATGCTTTTAGAACTAAATGGTTTAGTAAATTATATGCTTATGGAAAAGAAAAGGAATTGGGAAGTAGTTTAAAGTGTAGTAATTATATGTGAAATAGCAAGAACAAAGGAATGAGAGAGTTGAGGAAGAGAAGAGCAACTTACGATTTCAGATTTCTCTTCACCGTCGTGATTACATATAGCCCACCATTCCTGCCATAGCTCCCAAGGTCAAGCCATGAGAAGATGATGAGAGAGAGCAAGAGGGATTTGGAAACATGAGAGAAAAATGAGAGAGGAGCTTTGGTTTCTTTTCTTTTTCCTTGGAGAACCGATCGTGTAGTGTTGCTCTTTAAGTGAGGTGAAGCCAAAAGTGAAGAATAAAAGTGTATGTCACGTGAATGAGAGGGAGTGAGAGGAATATGTGAGTAATTACCAAAGGTGCCCTTCTAACTTAAGTGAAGATGAGAAAAACATGGGCCATAAATGTGCCACTCATGCTTGGGCCAACATGGATGGTTTAAATCTCTCTAATTTCCTTTGGGCTTTATATTAAAACCATTATACAAGAATATGACCTCCTTATTAATAATACCACACTAAATAGACTTACTCTTTTTTAGTCATAATAAATCCATTAATTAATTTTTTGGGCATTACAGCGGCCCCTCTTCAGCTCCCAAACCCTAAATCCCCAAAACGACCTCACTTCTCTCCTCAACTCTTATGGTGACTCTACAACTCAGACCCAAACACAGAACCCTCCACAACCCCTCTCTCATTCACCTCCCAAACCTCTCCTTACCCAACCCCCACCGACCAATCCCTATCCTCAACCTCACCCACCCTGCCCAATCTCAATCACAGTCCTTCTTTCCTTCCTATTTCTCTCACATCAAAGCTAGCCTCAAACTACAACAACAACAAGGACAATGAAAACCAACGAACCCGTTGAAACCTTCTCCAATACCCCGAAAATAAATATATAAACTTTATGGTAATTTACAATCGAAACGCTTAGTTTTAGTCACATGGAAAAGACTTCCAATAAAGCGTTTACAATACTCTAAATAAACCATCAAAAAATATTTCAGCAAAATACTTGTTTTGAAATAAAGATGTGTTTTTTTTTTTTTTGAATGATCGAGATTTCCTCCTGAACGTTCGACCTTTCCTCTTGAACAATCGATGACAATCTGCATAAAGAATTTTAAAAGAGTTTTTACTTCTTGTGTATCCATGTGTCCTATTTAAGGACCAATGATAAACCTTATGTCTCATTTTGTCCCATTTTTCACATACCAAGCCTTAAAGCGAGAGAGGGGGGAGGGAGAAAGGGGCCAACTTAGAGGTTTTGTTCCTTTATTGTTTGGATAAGCTTATATATTGTGGTAAGGGAGCCTAGCCTAATCTTAATCCTCAGTTTTTATGCATGAAAATTGTTGTAATTTTCGTACTTAAGCATGAGTAGTTATTTTCATCTCACATATATTAAAGTTTGCATTTTTATTTAGGGAAAGTTTAGTTCTTGCATGAATAATGTTAACCTCAAAGATGGATTTCCTTTTATGCCAAAATAGTGTAAACCCTAATCTATATTTCAGTACCTTAAAATACTTTCCTTGGTTGACTAGAAATAGATTTTGATTGAGATAACCTATGATGTTTTAAAACAATATGTGAGGCCATGATTGATTAAAATGTATTTGCATAATGTATGATGTTATTAGGACTTCTAAAATCACTAGGAGTCTTGTTTAAGCTTATGATTAGGGTGTAGTATGAGGTTGTTATTATGTCATATTTTCTGGCAGTAATCGAACGTTCCATACCCAAGGCCGAACAATCAATCCTTGTCGGTCGAATGATCGACTGTCATTACCGCACGTTCGATGAAGGTAGTAATTGGCAGATTAAGGTTTTAATTACGTAATTAGGGTTTGATCACATGATTAGGGTCATACATGCAATTTAGGGTTTCTAGTGTGGAATGTGTCTAATACTAGAGTATGATTGCAGTTACGTGGAGGTTTAGATGTTCAAGTGAGAAGAATTGTCCGAAGTAAGTAAATGCTTACGAAACGGTTTTTATTTTTACTATGTGATATGTTTACGAACTGAGCATACTTTTAATTACATGTTTCAAACAAAGAGATTATGTCATGAGCCTATTAAATTTATCAAATGTTAAAAACTGCTTCAAACAGATATTTGCTTATTATACGTTTATATAATTAAACATGTGGTGTGGATTATCATGTACAGATAACAAACACATATATGGGTCGGACTCTATAGTCAAATAGATTTACTTTTATGTTTGATATTTGATCTAATGATTTTATAGGTGACTGGTGTACCATATACAGATGGGGTCACAACTACGCCACTACGGCATCGTTAGTGTTATGGATCTCCCAGGGTTTAAATTTGATCTAGCTATTAATGACGACAATATGTGGCAACATTGAGGCACGATTGTTGTACTACAGGTAGGGCTGTAAACGAGCCGAGTCGGGCTAAGCTTGAAAATTTTGGGACTAGCTCATTTAAGAGGCCCTCTAAATGAGTCGAGCTCGACCTCTAGCTAGGCTTAGAAACCCTAGCTCAAGCTCGGCTTGCTAGACAATACTTGAGCTCGAGCTCGCTTAAAATGGTTTGACGAGTCGAGCTAGGTACTCAAGCGGCTTGACTCGGCTCGAGCTCGAGATGGAGTAGACAAAATTGAAAGGCTTAATCGAGCCCGAGCTCGAGCCTGGTAAAATGGTTTATCGAGCCTTAAATGGGCAGCTTAGCTCATTTAAGGCTCGTTTAGTTTGCTTTGAACAATTGAACCAATTTTTTAAAATGTGATTAAAAAAAAAACTAAAAAACACAAACTTGATTCAAAATAATAAAGATGATATGAAATATGTAATGTTGGGCATTTACAACTTACAATCTAAAGATATCAAATAGGTAATTCTGAGCATTTACAACTTACAAACAAATTCAATTATAAACTAAACTTGATTTACAAATTAGGTAAAATAATACTACATATAAATGAAAGAAATACAAATACAAAGAGATATCAAATTTATATATGTGTAATGCTCCAAAGATCTAGCAAGTTTAACGACTTATTTTGGAGTCTTGGGCATCCTTAGAACGTTTGAAAGATTCGTTGGAATGTTTGAAGGTCTCAAGGAACGTTCGATGGTGAGGATCAAATGTTCAATGCGTGTCGTAATGCACTGTTCATGTGAGATTTTTAGATCAGTGTGCATGTCAAGTTGTATTAAACGTTTGATGCTTTTATAGAATATTCGATGTGCTTTTATGGAACCGGACCTCAGGCCTCACTAAGCTTGGGTGTTCGCGTCAAAAAGTGGATGGTTGATAATATGGCTAGTTTGGCTTCGGAGCCTTTTTT
Source organism: Betula pendula (assembly GCA_900184695.1). Taxonomy (NCBI): domain Eukaryota; kingdom Viridiplantae; phylum Streptophyta; class Magnoliopsida; order Fagales; family Betulaceae; genus Betula; species Betula pendula. The sequence goes on along the minus strand of FXXK01001432.1, from coordinate 74,216 downwards.
ACTTGAATTAATAAGTCCTTAAGGGTGTTTTACATTTAGTGCCCTCAAGCCATTTGGTTTGGGTGTCATTGGCTTAACAATCGATACATAGGTCAATTAGAAAACTTAAGGGAGCTAAACATTGCACAACCATATTTTTTAAAAAAAAAATGTAAATATCAATAATTATCAATGCCTTGGTTGTTTCATTTGATGGGGAGTTCAGTGAATTTTGTGTTGTTGAACCAATCATGTTGTAATTATTTTGAAGCCTCATGGCTATGTGCTAATATCACTTTACACCGATTGGAACATATTTTAAATCTCAGCTAGCCATTTGTAAGTAATTATATTTTGTAATTCCTAAATGTTATGAAGATGGGGTTTATTAGTTTAAGCTCGCTTATGAAGTTTGAACCATAATTTTTGTGATGCTTCATTCTTTTTGATTATATGACCATGTACAATGTTTGTGGGTAACATTTCTGTTAAACCCTCACGAGACTTCACTCGTTCACTAGGGATGTCTAAGGGTTTAAAATGCTTATTGCATACGCTAAATGCAATCGTATTTCCTACGACAAAAGGAGGTAGTTATTTTGTTTATATTGTGTTCATTTTATTTTTAGTTTTGTAATGCTAAGGGACTAGCATTAAGTAAGTTTGGGGGTGTGTTAAATGCTCACTTTTCCATAAAATAAGCCTTTAACTTTCATATGTTAATACCTTAGTTTCATTATAATTTAATGTTTTATGTTGTTTTTGTGTTTTTAGTATTCTCAAGTCTCAAGGGTGGAAAGGAACTAAAACAATGAGTTTTGGACTTAAAAATTTGCATCCGATCCCTGATAAGTCTTGAATGTTACACATGTGAGTTAAGGCACATTCAAGCCCTTTAACTCGCATGTGTTATACCTTAGTTTGTATTGTTATCTAATGTTTTTAGTGTGTTTTAGGGTTTTCCTTATTTTCAGGTCTTAATGAAAATTCAAGACACATCATGGACATTAAGCTTGAAGATATTTTTGAGGAAGTCATTTGCTGTAGAAGGAGTGACGCTTGAGCGCCCATCTCTGGTGCTTGAGTGCCAGCCGCAATGATGCTTGTCACTTGCAAGCCCTGCGTGCAGAATCTCAGCACCAGCAGCACCTGACGCTCGAGCGCCCAATCCTGGTGCTCGAGCGTCGTTGCATCTTCCAGAACCTGGAAGAACATTTTGACAGCTGTTGACGGTGGGAAATTTCTTGGTCCAAAATTGCGGCTTGCCAGCACATTGTAGGCGCCGAAATCACTCCCCAGAGGACTCCTAGATAGCTGGAACTCGGATATTTAGCTTGATCTTTCCTTAAGATCAAGGTTGGAAATTGTGGGATATATGTATGCTGTCCGATAGAGGCAGGGGGTAGTCCAGATTCATTTTTCTTTTGTTCCAGAGTATTGTTAGCCCTTATTTTGCTTTGTTTTTCTTCTGGACAGTAGGTAGAACTCTCCTTTAGCACTTGAATTCCTTGGGCATTGGGTTTCTCCAAATCAATGGAGTTTTCCAATTCCTATATGAGAAACTAAATCCATATAGGGTTTTGATGTAAACTTGATCCAAGTGCTATGGGTTGAGTAGTTTTAGCTTGGATTTTGTATAAACGGTGTGGTGATTGTATATGCATATGGTTTGTTCTTCATGTTTATGCTATTTGAGATGAAAATCATTCTTTGTCTATGAGGAATTGTTTTAAGTCTTGAATAATTTCAATACCTTTGATGTCTTTGATTGAGAAGGTATAAGCTATACAATGATGCATTTTGACTTGATGTTATGTGAGTTTGATAGGGCATGCTAGGGACCACAACTTAATCTATGTTAGCTTAACTTTGAATAGATGGAAAGAGGGGTGGAAACCTATGATGCTTTATGCTTCTTTCATGATATTGGGTAGGCTATTAAAAGGACTTATATTGCATGCTAGGGAACGCAGGTTAAATCACATGTAGGTTAGGTGAGTGACTTGTGCAAACTTATGATGCTTTATCATTTCTTTTTGATAGTATATTTTTGATGAGTTGTTGTGAGGATTGACACCCTTTACACACTCAAAACCATGTCTTTGTTTGAGATCCATGCTAGGATTAGTTAGCTTGTGGTATGAGGATTGAGTGAAATCAATTCCCTATACCTTTTTACTCTTTTAGCTCAATTTGTGTAACTTAGTTTTAAAACTTCTTGGTTATTTAGTTTTTAGCTTAAAAACACAACCTCTTTGTTTATGAGTTAAGTTAGGTAAGATTTTAGAAATTCCATACAATACAACCGCACGCAATCCCCTGTGGATCGATACCCTCAACATAGACCTATCTACAAAGATTCGTCCTATTGCGAGTGTTTATAAATTGAAACTTGATTTCTAAGAGCGATCAATCCCTGTGCACTATTTTAGCCATAACTCTCAGCTCATAACTCTGATTGAGCCAAAATCAGTGGCATTTGAAAGATAACTCAAGGATGCACAAATTATATTTTAATGTGAAAAATCCAATTAGGTCATTTTTGGGGATCAAAATCGCATGTGAAGTCCTAGGTTTTTCCAAAACAGAAAATTCCGCTTTCAAGCAGCTCTGAGATTGACCTTTGTGTACTTTTTTGACCATATCTTTTAGCTCAAATATTGGATCAAGGCAAGGTTAGTGGCATTGGAAATATGACTCAGATATGAAAAATTTTTATTAAAAGTGCAAGATCCAATTCGAACGTTTTGATGGTCGAAAATCACATGGACAGTGGCCACGATTTCTCACCAAAATTGCAAGAGAAAAGAAATGGAAAAGAAAGCAAGGTGGGGGCTGCTGCTGCTCCAAGTGTGTGCTACTGGTTTGAGGCTCCTCATATGATTTACTCTAATTATATTAGAGTGGATCATTATATTAAGGAATAGAGAATTTTTTAGAATGAGTGCGGTAGGTGAGAAGGGGGCCATTTTGTGTTATAAAAGAAAAAGGGGGGGGGGGGGTCTGCTGCTTGTAGTCCAGTCCCCGCAGGGGCAGAAAGTTTTCTCCAAGGAATGGCTCTGTTCCATTTTCCCATTTTCCTTGTTTTTTTTTTTTTTTTTTTTCTTTTTTTGGTTTTGGGGTTTGATTGAAACCATAGTCATGTTTTCTTAAAGAGTTGATTTGCATTGTTGCAAGCTTTTGTAATGTTTAATTGGTTATTTCGGTTTGAATGAATTCCTCACATTTATGTGTTTTGGTCATCATATGCATGTAATATGGATTTGTTATAGAGTAACAAGGGAACCCCATCATAGGTTCCTTGGATTAATCAACATGAAGATCTTAGAATAGATGCCATGTTCTAGACTAAGTTTGTTTGTCGATTTATATAGATCTATACTTCCTTGAAGGGGAACTTATATAGGCCCGTGACACCCATGTTTCCTTTTGAGGAAGAAAAAAGTCAGAGTAGATACCATGCCCGATTCATTGCTTAAGGAGATCAATAGCTTTTGGAGTAGATACCATGCCCTTAGGCTGACAAGCTGTGAATATCTCAATATAGTTTATAGCATTGTGTATATCGGGAAACATGAACGGTGGTGGATATCGAAGCCCCCATTTTATTTTTCTTTGTTAAAAACAATTTTCCCCATCTTATTTTTTTTTTATTTATTTTCTCTTTGTTTAAATTCATTTGTTCATAAACTTTATGTTATCTTTTTGTCATTTCACTTTCATCATGTATAAATTTCGTGACAACCTTCCATCCATTGTAAATAATTATGTTTTTGGAAACTCTCTTTTAATACAATTTACCAATCTTCGTGAGAATGATCTCGTACTTACAAGTTCTATACTACATGTTGATCTTGTGCGCTTGTGAGTAAAACAAGCATTTATTCTCTTAGTTATTTAGGTGTATATTTTGCACAGTAGCTTTTATCAGTCGTTCGATAGAAACCCTAGAACCGTTGGGTAATAGTATAATCAAACGTTCGATATCGTACATGGAACGTTTGATAAACCTAAAAACCCAGCAATTCATAACTAGACATTCCAGCTCTATAAATAAGACTCTCACCCCCTCCATTTTACTGTTCACTCGTGCCCTGGAGCCCAGAGAATGTTTATGAGTGTGTGAGGAAGAGTGTTTGGAGAAGGAGAAGGTTTTGGGCTTTGGAGGTATCTATCTTTCCCTAGTTCGTTTCCTTGTTGTTACCTTGTTTTGTTATTGTTGTGTTATAGTTTCTGAATTGTTTAGCATAAGCTTGATCATTTTGAGCTTAGGTTGCTTTTGTGTTAGTTTTAAGTTGGTTTAAGGGGTTTAACACATCAAACCCCGTTTTTGAAGTGTGAAACCCGTTATTCTCTCTAGTTAGACCTTTAGGAGATCTTAGGAGGTGCTAAAATCCAAAAAGAACCAAGGTCTGGTTTGGGATGAGTTTCTGAACCTCATCAAACGTTCAACCTCCTGGTCAAACATTCGATGTGCGGGCTTGGAACGTTCGATACTCAAGCAGAATGTTCTTTTTGGGTTATTAGAGGCCTAGGATTTGTTTAGCTTAAAGCATAAGACAAATGATAAGATAATTTCTTAAATTCGAAAGTCGGAGATTTCGTGAAAAACTACTTGGTTGACCCATACGACCCAAGTGAGTAAATACTTACATAGATTCTTGTTATTGTTATACTTTTCCGCATAACATGACTATTTTGATATACAAAACATGCATGTTTATAACTCTCATGAAATACTTATTTATGCTCAACTATGAACTTCATTTGTGAAAACGGTTGTAGTTAACAAAGATAATGAAATGATAAGTTGTGAAAAATATGCATATAAAAGACATAAAGATTAATGTGCATCGTAAGACATGGTACACCGGTACGTGCAGTAGAACGGTCATGGGCTTACTATTATTACGGGTTGATTCTATGGTCAAATGATTTCTTTTATAATGAGGGTTTTGGATCTAATGGTTAAGTTTAGTGACCAGCACACTATTTGTTGAGTGGGGTCACCGTTATAGCTTTGCTAGTCAGTGTGGACCATCCGAGCTTGGACTCGATCGGACGGCTAGCATAAGACAGTATGTTTGTGCAATGTCCGGGACACCGGAGTTGTATTAGAAATCCTTTTTGACGCGCAAAGCTTGCTGAGAAAGGGTAATATCTTGGGTAGGCCATATTGTTAATATACCACATGTCTTTGATTATATTATGTATTATATATATATTGCATCGCCATGTTTATGCCATGAACTGAGAATAACAATGCTTATGATTTATAAACTGAGTTCATGAATGATAATCTGTATAACATATGCATTATTACTCGCTAAGTCATAGACTTACTTTTGTATCTTTTCCACCTATGATCTTATGCAACTTGATAGATAGCGTAGACGATGGCAGTTTATGAGAGCCACATGGTCCGCTTGGAGGATGTCCTCCTAATTATTTTTGAGGTGCTAGAACTAGTTTGGCTTGGTAGGATATGGCATGCCGGGGAGACCCCTACCATGAGATGATAGACTTGATCTATGAGCTTTATGTTGCGCATAATTATCAGTGATTTTGTGTTGATGTCATGTTTAGAATTTGGGCTGTAATCCTTATATTATTTTGATAACTAGTCTTTGACCATATTTTGGAGACATCAGTACTTCTGGTATTTATGATATTATGGTTATGTTTCTTTGCTATTTTGATATTCTTTTATTGTGAGTATTAGTTGCTATCTTTATTCTTATAAGTAACAAGTCTTCCGTTGTAGATTCTCGTTCCTTGAGAGTGTTTGATCTCTGAGTTTTAACTCAGTGTAGGGGTTAAGGCTGTGAGGCAAACCGGTAAGTCATTTACCAGTTAAATGATTTTATCGGGGCATTACAATAAGTGACTAAAATACAATACAAATTACAACATTATGCATAGCTTTCCATCTGGAGTGTAAATTAAATTCCTAAGATGAGGATCAGGATGGAAAAAGCAAGTATCAAGCAATTGCCATGAAAATGAAATAAGTTCAAAGTTTAAAACAAAATGACACTTGGTAGGCTAGGAACTAGGAATTTTCACCAATCATAAGTTGCAACTTGCAACTAAAACTATGTTAACAAAATAACAAGCATTATTTTCCTCATTCACAGAATCACAACATTTATTAGTCATTACCATACATTAAGTATTGGTAGAGAATGTAACATTTCTGCAGTTTTATATTATAAGCATACAGTGGAGAGTCAGTTAATGTAATCTAAGGTTGCCACTTGCCACATGTCACCCTGCATTCAATACCAAAAATTTGTTAGATATTTTTATTTATTCATTTGCATTGTTTACTTAAATTTGTTTAACCTTGATAAACATGTCAAGGGAGCTTTATCACTTAAGATTTTATACACAAATAGAATGAATTAGTATAGAAAATTTGAAACTAATGTACAGAATCCAGAGTAAAATACAGGATGGAAAAAGCAAGTATCAAGCAATTGTCATGAAAATGAAACAAGTTTAAAGTTTAAAATAGAATGACACTCAATAGGCTAGGAACTAGGAATTTTCGCCAACCATAGGTTGCAATTTGCAACTGAAACCATGTTAACAAAATAACAATCATTATTTCCTCATTCATAGAATCACAACACATTCATTAGTCATTACCATACATGAAGTATTGGTAAAGAATGTAACATTTATGTAGTTTTATATTTAAAGCATACAGTGGAGAGTCAGTTAATGTAATCTAAAATTGCCACTTGCCACATGCATCCCTGCATTAAATATCAACAATTTGTTAGATCATTTTATTTACTCCATTACATTGTTTACTCAAAGTTGTTTAACCTTGATAAACATATCAATGGAGCTTTATCACTTAAGATTTTATACGCAAACAGAATGAATTAGTATTGTAAATTTGAAACAAATGTGTAGAATCCAAAGGCTACGTAGAAGCACAAAAACCAAGCAGTTGGATAATGGAAGCAATAGCAGCAGCCATCAGGGCATGAGAATCAATAGCACACACTGTCACACACATTGTGACACTGATCTTCATTTACATAATCAGTAGTAGCCTAGCAGGTCTCAAATTACACAAAATTCACACATTGTCACACGTGTACTAATCTTTATTCACAGAATCAATAGCAGGTCTCAAATTACACAAAAATCACACACTGATCTTTATTTTCAAAATTAGTAGCAGGTCTCAAATTGCACAAATATCACACACTGATATTCATTTACAAAATCAGTAGCAAGTTTCAAATTGTACAAAATTTACACATTAGTCTAAGGTAACAGAATCACAGACATGAAATGGAAGTCGTAGCAACACATCTCAAATTGCACAAAATTCACATTCTAAAATCACACACTAATCTTCATTCACAAAAAAAAAAACACGCAATGGGACAATGGCTGCTGACTCTTGGATAACAAACATCCAACATCTCATGGAGTCTCTACAGTGCATTAATGCACAAAAGGTCAACTATGCACGCCTAAAGCTTATAGGGGAAGCCTCCCATTGGTGGTTGGCTAGGAAATAGCTGATTGCTGTTGAGTTGGGCCAAGGTGGGACCAATCACATGGGATTGGTTCAAGCAAGAGTTCAATGACCGATTCTTTTCATGAACTCAGCAACTTCTGTGTATTAGAGATTTTAAGAACCTCACTCAAGGCACCATGTCTGTGGAGCAATATGTTGTTCAGTTCAATGAGCTTTCTAGGTATGCTTCCACTCTTGTGATGACTAAAGAAGCTAAGATCGATAGGTTTCTTTATAGTGTTAACCCACGTGGAGAGGTTGTTGAGGAATAACAATGAAGAGAATGGCAGTGAGACCCACCTCCACCTCCTCCTTCGCCACCTAATATGTCTGACCCAATGCAATTTTGGGCTCAAGCAATGCAATTCATGACCACTATGATGACTAATATGCACCAATGCAACAACAGCCGCCACAACTGTGAGAGAGTAGATGGTTGCCCATCATCTAGCTTCTTCTGGCATAACTCTGAGACCTTTGATGGCTCTAAGGGGCCAATGGTTGCTGACTCTTGGATAACAAACATCCAACATCTCATGAAGTCTTTATAGTGCACTGATGTACAAAAGGTCAACTATGCAAGCCTAAAGCTTATGGGGGAAGCCTCCCATTGATGGTTGGCTAGGAAAGAGCTGATTGCTGCTGAGTTGGGCCAAGGTGTCTCAATCATATAAGATCGGTTCAAACAAGAGTTCAACGACCAATTCTTTTCATGAACTCAGTGACTTCAGTGTGCTAGAAATTTTCAGAACCTCACTCAGGGCACTATGTCTGTGGAGCAATAATATGCCGCTCAGTTTAATGAGCTTTCTCGGTATGCTCCCACTCTTGTGATGACTGAAGAAGCTAAGATCGACCAGTTTCTCTATGGCCTCAACCCACGTATTAGAAATAAAGTCATATGCTTTGATATCAAGGAATCCCTCAAGATGGTGGACAAGGCAACTCTTGCTAAGAAGAGCATTAAAGAGTTAGCTACAGATTTTGCATAGAAGAAGCGAAACATTCCTCCTCTCACCCACTCGTCAAAGAAGCAAGCCGTGAGTGGTAGCTCCAACTCATATGGGAAACAAAGTGCTCTAGTGGCTTATGGGAACTCTAGGCTTAATTGTACAAAGTGTGGGAAGCTACACTTAGGAGAATGCAGGTATGGGACTGGAGTATGTTTTCAGTGTGGCAAACCAGGCCATACACAAAAGGACTACCCGTCATTTACTAAGGGCAATGACAAGCCTCAAGGGTACGGTTACCAACAGGGACAACCAACACAAGTAAGAGTCTACTTGTAACATTTCCAGTCCGTTAGGACTAGGTTTGTCAACTACTTCTCTTAAAGGCGCAAAGAATGATAAGGTCTGCCAGAGCAGTTAACTAAATACGGAAAATAAATGCATGAATAATATAAAAATAGTGTCAATTAAAATTGCCACTTGGTTTTCAAGATGCCAGGTCTAAAATTTATTACATACTAAAAACTTAAATTAATAAGCTTAAGTCCTAGAAACTTGTGCCAATGTACTTACTGGAAATAAATAAATTAATATGCAGATGGGATGAGCTTAATAACAAGCTCTATCCCCATTCCAGCCTCCTATTTCGGCGTGCTCACCACCTGAAAACAAAAATAAAATTGAATGAGCGAAAAAGGCTTAGTAAGTATATCCCCTAACCATAAATAGTTGGGTTAAATTTGTTTTCTTTAAAACCTTTCACAAAAATGTGAAAACTCATGTAAACACTTCAAATAACATTCATTACAAAATACTATGCAACTAAAGAGAAAAAAAAAATCATTTTATCTCTCCAGAACCATTTTTTCTGACTACATTGCGTCAAAGACATTTCTTTATTTTGAAATCTATAAGATAATTACTTATATAAAACACTTCACGTAATTGGGTCATGTACACTGTTATGTCCCGTGTACTAGGGTTGCAACGCATGCGGCCGCAGATGTGCCTTCTGGCCAACTGATTAACTTATTGGTGCACTCAGCTTGGCAATAAATGATGGATTACTACCTTCTGGCAGAGTCTCTTTTAGTGGTTGCGCTTCCATCCTAGCATCAATACCAAGCTTTTTCTTCTTCGAATTCTCTTGGGCCAAAACTCTCTCCTCCATACACGTGCCCTCATCTTATAACACTTTTTTCATCTCTTTTATTTCTCTTGGTATCTTTGGGCAATGTCTATGAGGATTTTTTTTTACATATGATACTTTTCTAATTTATGAACTTTCTAAAAATAGAGAATTTCCTGATTTGGAAACTTTAGGGAAGTAGATACTTACTATAATTAGCGAGTATTGAAAAACAAGAACTTTTAAAATAACAAATAGATTTATATTGCAAACATCTTTTCATTTAAAGAGAAAGTTCTTCTAACTATGTAAGAAAGATAAATTCATAAATAAATAATTAAAACACATAAAGTACAAAAGACAGTTAAAAAATAATCATCTCGTAAAATAACTTTAGAAGGGGTAGGGAATCTACTTATCTCCTAACTGTAATTAAAAGAAAATTTTCTTGACAGCTAGCTAGTCACCTGAATAAGAGTTTAGACGTATTACTACTCTCATACTCCATATTAAAATAGAGTCTTACTATTATAGATTTGGCTTGCTAGTAATTTGAGAATGGATATTCGTGACATTATTAATACCCCGGTTTGCTACCAAATAAAATTCCAGGATAATAATAATAATAATTTTTATTTTATATATATTCTGGGAAGTTCATTAAAGCTGTGCGAAAACATCTGATATACAAAACACGACTAGGAATTATGACTAACGTATGCCTTCGATCAGAGTGGAAATTTTTTTTTTTTTAATATATGTTCATATGAATCGAGTACTATGTAAAGGTTAAACAAAACAATTTCCGTGTATGAAAATATGGAGGGCTGACTTGTGTGAAAATCCTCAGAGTTTACAAAATAAAACAAAAAGGCAAATTAAAAGGAAGTCTACTATTCTTTTAAAAACAAAGAACTAAGACATAAAAATAATAAAAAGAAATAATTGTTTTTAAATAAATAAAAGAAAACAGTGTCCCTGGAATGAGCAAGGAGTAATCATGAAAAGAAGAAACAAAATAACACAAGGTGGGTGCAGATACCAATTGGCTGAATGTGGCTATGCGGCTTGGTGAGAGGAAATTCAAAAGAAAAAGAGAACCTTGTTTTTTTCTTCACTAGGCAGTATGTGCAGGTTGGTGGGATAAACAACAAAATAATGGATACTTTTGTATCTTAATACTCAGGAAAGAAGAAAGGAAAATACAAGACTAAAAGAAAAATGGCTACACGTGAATCAATGTGATTTCTTACAAAAGGCTTGACTTAATGGATTTGTTTATAATATAACCTTATCTCTAGTACAATACTTTATGCAAGAAGACAACTTGACTATGAGTACTCAGATTTCTGCAACAATGTATTGTTAAGACTAAAAGAGTGAAAGACAAGGTAGAAGGAAGATTACCTGCAGTGTTTGTGAGAAAGGGAGAGAAGTGAGACTTGTTGTCGCCGAGAGAGAGAATGCGATTTTTGGAAGAGGGACAAGTGAGAAAAAAAAATAAAAGACAGCTGTGGGTTACTAGGGTTTGTCATTTTTCTATTTAATACAAAGAATAGCACAAACCTAATTGATGTTTGGCGGTACAAAAAAAAAATAGCTCCACGTCCCTTATTATTTTTATTTTATTTTTAAAATAAAAAAATAAATTATTATTATTAATATTTTTTTTTATTAAGCATATACATATATATCTTTTTAAAACCTTTAACTTTGATCCATTCTCATTACTAATTCAAGTCTACCCTTATCTAAAAATTAGACTATATGTCAATTTACTATTCTATCCTTAAAGGAGAATCAGGATTGTTACATTACTCACTTACACCGGCCAACAACGAGAATGAAGAGGCTAACACTGACGTTGTTACATGTACCATTGCTTTATTTGGTAACCTTGCATGCGTCTTATTTGATTATGGTGCTACACATTCTTTTGTCTCTTCTACATATGTAAGGCTATGCAGCTTGGGTACAAAACACTTAAACAAAGTATTCATGTGACTACTCCCGTTGGTGACACGGTAACTTGTGCAAAATATGCTGAGGGTTGTCCTATAGTCATAGAAGTTTTGAGAACTTTATGAGCTAGGCTAGCAGTATTCAGTATGCTTGGCTTCGATATCATTTTAGGAATGGATTGGTTATCAAAGTATGGGCAAATATTAACTGTTGCAAAAAGGAAGTTATATTCTGATTTCGGGATGCTAAGGAATTCAAATTCTGTGGATTTCGTGTACGAGCTACTCCACTTCTCCTCTTCGCCTTACAAGCAAGGAAAAGTGTTAGGGATGGCGCTTATGCCTATCTGGCTTATGTAGTTGCTAAGCCTAATGTGGAAACAAAGTTGGAAGAGATTCATATGGTGCGCCACTATTCAGATGTCTTCGCGGAAGTTACTAGTTTGCCTCCGGAGCACGAGATTGAGTTCACAGTTAAGCTAATGCTAGGAACTCAGCCTATTCACAAGGCACCTTATCGCATGGCTCTGACTAAATTAAAAAAGTTAAAAGAGTAGCTTCTAGATGTGGCGACCCGATTTCATAACGCATATATATATATATATATATAAATTATATATATATATATATATATATTATTATATTATATATATATATATATATATAGTGATATATATATTGAAATGAAACCGCATCATCACAGTGGTGTACATGCGTATAAGCCATCATTATCTCATAATATGAGCATATCACATCAGAGTAATCATAACATTGCAGCGGAAACTAAATAAATAACACTGTGAGAGTAATATAACATAAGGAGCTGACACAAAACTATATATAACAGCTTTACATTCTAAGTACATTAACAGAAGGGCTATCAAAAATGCCACATATGACATAGCCAAAATACATCGATCAGTTTTACACATATAACATCACGATGTAAAACAAAAGCTAGACTACCATAGTCTATACAAAATGCATCCGGTGTACACCGCCATCAATCATAACCTAAATACGAAGCCACTGGATCTTCATCAAGATCTTCAGTACCTGTATCAACAACATCATCTGAGGCGATCATGGAGTTAACCACATTCGCCTAGGCGGATATATGAGTCCACGGTCTCAGTGGTATAAGAAATCACTAAGTTTTCACAATGAGCCAATCTTTCGTTTTCTACTTAGTTTACAATAACAGCTACATTTTGGTTTATAACATTTTGTTAATAGAAATATGGCATAGCTGATAAAGTAAACACCATAGTTATGAAATTTGTTTGGAACATACTACATATACAATCTCAAATCATAAAAGTGGCATAAAATTCCATAAATCATAATACATATACATTTCATCAAAACATAAACCTGTCATGCATGCTTTCATACTCATACTTTTCATCACATATCATTTTACTATCATCAGGGCATTACACCCCTTCGAAAACATATCCTTTTACTTTCATCAGAGCGTTACACTTCTTCGAAAACATATCATTTTACTATCATCAGGGCATTACACCCCTTCGAAAACATATCTTCTTACTTTCAGTAGGACATTACATCCCTTCACTTTCATCAAGACATTACATGCCTTCACTTTCATTAGGGTAGCTAACCCCTTCGCTTTCATCAGGGCTATTCGCCCCTTCACTTTCATCAGGGCTAATCACCCCTTTGAAAACATATCACTTTACTATCATCGGAGCATTACACTCCTTCGAAAACATATCACTTTGCTATCATCAGGGCTTATCACCCATTCGAAAACATATCACTTTACTATCATCGGAGCATTACACCCCTTCGAAAACATATCACTTTACTATCATCAGGGCTAATCACTCCTTCGAAAACATATCACTTTACTATCATCGGAGCATTACACTCCTTCGAAAACATATCACTTTGCTATCATCAGGGCTTATCACCCATTCGAAAACATATCACTTTACTATCATCGGAGCATTACACCCCTTCGAAAACATATCACTTTACTATCATCAGGGCTAATCACCCATTCGAAAACATATCACTTTACTATCATCGGAGCATTACACTCCTTCGAAAACATTTCACTTTACTATCATCAGGGCTAATCACCCACTCGAAAACATTTCACTTTTCTATCCTCGGAGCATTACACTCCTTCGAAAATATATCGCTATCATCAGGGCTAATCACCCCTTCGAAAACATACTCATTCTCATGCAATAAACATCTCTTTTTCTTTCTTTCATAATCAAGTAATCTTTAACGTCATTTCATAATCAGATTCCATCAAACATTTCTAAACATATTCAAAGCATCAAAATATCATCATATAAAAACATTAACATAACATACAATTGGCTCGAATATAATAACATCTTTGAAAGCATAAAAATAGTATCTTTTCTCAATGAGTAATTATACTCACCTCTCGTAGTCTGCTTAGAATTCCTCTTGTCGTTTATAAAAATCACTGCAATTAATTACATCCACACGTGACAATGTATTAGTCTAAAATTATTTTTTAAACCAATATCTAGACCACTTATTTATTTTCCCTAAACTTTGCCTAAAAGTTTAGCATAACGACATATTCCGAAAATATTATAATGCCATTCGAGCATTATAACGGCATATCTAAAATATTATAATCTCACTTGGCATTATAACGACATAAATTAAATTCTAGCAACTAGAATTAACATAAGCTAGGGATAAGGGATTATACCTAGCACTCCCCAAATAAAAGTACCAAAGCTTGAGGACAACACCCTCCTTTC